>JADRCD010211810.1:0-31603 GCA_019843815.1 Montemys delectorum | reverse complement strand
CTTCCTTCCTTCCTTCCTTCCTTCCTTCCTTCCTTCCTTCCTTCCTTTTCTTGTGGTCTTTTTCGAGACAGGGTTTCTCTGTGTAGCCCTGGCTGTCCTGGAACTCACTCTGTAGACCAGGCTGGCCTCGAACTCAGAAATCTGCCTGCCTCTGCTTCCCAAGTGCTGGGATTAAAGGCGTGTGCCACCACCGCCCGGCCCCAGACCATCTTTCTATCGAACATGTTAACCATATAAATTTAGTCAAGAAGACCAAAGCCCATTGCATGATGGGATTGCTCAGATTCTTCTCTGCTGTTTCTCAGCTGGACAGCAGTGGGGATAGTAGCACGGCCATCTGCTTTCGTGACTCCAGCCGGTGGCGCACGCCTTTAATCCCAGCACTTGGGAGGCAGAGGCAGGCGGATGTCTGAGTTCAAGGCCAGCCTGGTCTACAGAGTGAGTTCCAGGACAGCCAGGGCTACACAGAGAAACCCTGTCTGAGCAAACCAAAGCAAAACCAGACAAAACAAAACAACTAAACAAACAAGCAAACAAACAAGCCTTCCTTTAGTCTGAGGACAGGGGCTGAGGAAGCAGTGTCTGGATAGTTCTTGGTAATGGTTGTAACAAGGAAGCTAAAATAGAAATAGTAAGGGGGTGGGAGTGGGCTATAGCTCCGTTGATAGAGTGCTCGTCTAGAGTGCAGGACGCCCCGGGTCCTAACATGGGCCCTGTATAACACTGTATTATATGGGTGCTTCAAGGTCACCCCTCTACCACAGAGGCTGTACAGGACCCCTGTGATCCATCTTGGTCTTTGATGAGATGTTGATTTCCATCCTGTTTTATGGTATGAAATGGTGCAGTCTATGAAACTCAGCAGTCTTGTTTGGGAGGGAGATGGACTCTAGTTGTGGTAGGTCCGAGAAGAGAGCCTCCCAGAGGATGTTCCACTGTCAAACTCCCTATCAAATTTTTACATAAATAATTTTTAAGGATAGTAACTGTTCCTGCCTTGTTTAAAGATATTTAATAACTGTGGCTTTGATGTTTAGCCATTTAACATGATGCCTCTTTTTAACTTCTGAAAGAAAAAAATCTTTCCCTAGCCCATTTTACTCAGGTTTTTTTTTCCTACCAGAAATGGGTTTTTGTGTTTTCTCTACTGCTACATAATACAATTACGTAGCTTTCAATTTTATTTTATCAGTGTGATTAATTAGATTGATGGGTTTCCTAATACTGAACTATCCTTAAGGATCTGACATAAATTCTCTTTTTAGGTTTGTCCTTAGGCACTTAATAGTTTTTGTTGCTATTGTGAATAGAATCTTATTTCCCATTACATTTTCTAATTGGCTATTGCTGGTATATAGGAAAGCTATTGATTTTTGCACATTGATCTTGTATGTAGTCACCTTGTTGAATTCTCTTATTAGTGGTAATAGTTTGTCGATTGATTTTTCTTAGGCTTTTCTATACCGGGAAAAGCATCAGCTGCGAGACCGCAGCTTCCCACTTCTGTGATGCGAGCGCCTCTTACTGGTCCCCTTCTCTGACGGAATCATCAGGACCTGGCGCCATTTTGAACCGTAGGTTGATTGACGCGCATTCTGCCTGGATTCTAACGGCAGCTGGAGTGCTCGCGCTGTTTTTACCAGCATTTGTTAGCTTTTCACTGTCTTACTTCTCACAACAGCTATTCCTTTCCTAGTTTGTTGGGAGATTTCTTTTCTATTATGTCATCACTCGGAGTTGAGTTTATAAAGACAGTCATATTTTATGTTGAATTTATGCCATAAATTGTTACCTGTATTTTATGTGTGTGTGTTGAATCCAAGGCCATGGACATCCCAGGAGGCTACCATGGAGATATACTTACAGGGCTGATACATATCTTTTAATTTAAAATTATTTATTTGATTTGTGTGTGTGCATGTGTGTGTGTGTGTGTGTGTGTGTGTATGTGTGCGCACTAGAGAGTGCATACCTGTGCACGTGTGCATGCGTTTGGTATGTGGGTACTGCAATTCTAAACTCAGGGCCTAATGTTTGTACAGCAAGCACTTTTAACTGCTAAGACATCTTCTCCATCACTTACATTTTTTAGATTTATTTTTTGTTTTACTGAGGATTGAACCAAGGGCTTTACAAACATTGGACAATATATACTATCGATGGGCTATATCCCTAACCCTCTTTTCACTTTTCTAGATTTTGAGACAGGGTCTTACTAAGTTGCCTGGACTGATCTTGAGCTTGGCACCAGAGATAGGCCTGGAATTTGCCATCCTCCTGTTCAGGCTCCCTAGTACCTCTGATTACATGTCTGGGTCGTGTGTGTGTGTGTGTGTGTGTGTGTGTGTGTGTGTGTGTGTTACTACGATGCTCAAGTTTGTCTGGAGCTCAGCCTCCTAAGTGCTAGCAATACAGCTGTGAGCCATTGTATCAGGCTTTGTGTTGAAGTCACAGAGATCCATCTGTCTCTGCCTCCGGAGTGCTGGGATTAAAGATGTGTGTGCCACCATGCCTAACCCAAGTTGCAGATAGTTGAAAGCTACCATATGGATTTTGGGAAAAGAACCCAGGTCCTCTGGAAGAGCAGCAAATGGTCTTAACTCTTGTTTATTATTTATAGCTTTTGATGCACATAAGCAATTATCTTCATCAGAATATATTTACTAGTATATGGAATACACTCAGGAGCAGAGTTTCTTTGACAAGAAGTCTAAGTCTGTCTAATTTGAGTAGACAGAGTCAAAAAGTATTTCTGGGTGGTTATAATTATTTAACCACCAGCAGCAATTTGTTAGATTCCTGTTGCTCCACATCCCCACCAACATTTAATATTGTTTGTCATTTTTCTTTTTCTTTTTAAATCACTCTTTCTTTGTTTTTTTTTTTGTTGTTGTTTTTTTGTTTGTTTTTTTGTTCTTTATTTTTCCGAGACAGGGTTTCTCTGTGTAGCCCTGGCTGTCCTGGAACTCACTCTGTAGACCAGGCTGGCCTCATAAATCACTCTTTCTTTCTTTCTTCCTTCCTTTCTTCCTTTCTTTCCTTATTTATTTATTTTATATGAGTACACTGTTGCTCTCTTCACACACACCAGAAGAGCGCATCAGACCCATTACAGACGGTTGTGAACCACCATGCGGTTGCTGGGAATTGAACTCAGGACCTCTGGAAGAGCAGTCAGTGCTCTTAACCGCTGAGCCATCTCACCAGCTCTTTACAGCTGGATCTTAAAGGCATTTTCTCAATTAAGGTTCTCATCTTTCAGGTAGCTCTAGTTTGTGTTGACAGTACAGTGTGGTAGTGTGTGTGTGTTATACATTACACTGGCCAGAAAAGGAGTAAAGACTCACAACACATTTTAGGAGAGTCCTAAATTAAATAAAGAAGTTAAGAGCTTGATCTGGTAGCACATTCTTGTAATCCCAGAACTTGAGAGGCAGGGGGATCAGTATGAGTTAAGAGGCCATCCTGGGTGCTGGGGAAGAAAGAGGGATAGGAGGGTGGCTCTGTGGCTCAATGGATAGCGCATTGGACTTCTAGAGACAGAATAAGCAAGCCGGGCAGTGGTGGCTCACGCCTATAATCCCAGCACTTGGGAGGCAGAGGCAGGCGGATTTCTGAGTTCGAGGCCAGCCTGGTCTACAGAGGGAGTTCCGGGACAGCCAGGGCTACACAGAGAAACCCTGTCTCAGAAAAAAACCTAAAAAAAAAAAAAAAAAAAAAAAAGGGATAGGAAGGGGGAGGCAGAGAGGGAGAGATAGATAGATAGATGGAGAGACAGAGGCAGAGACAGAGTCGTTCTATCTTACTCTCTTGGAGACTGGAGAAGCTAGTTTAGTTCTGCTCTGAAAGTTTAGCACAATAGCAATGCCTGGTATATAGAGGGGCATATAATGAGCAGAGGTAATTACTATCATTAATCCATTTAACTAAGAAAAAAAAATGTCCCAGGCACTGTGCTATTGTTTTACATGGGTTATTGGTATAAGCAGGCGCTGTTACAATTTTCATTTTGTAAACAAATTAAGTGTTTTGAAATAGGTTTTGAGAAGTTAAGTGACTTTTCAATGTCACAGAGCTCTCTTTGGGCTTTCTTTTCATTGCCCCGGACACAACGCAGCGAAATACAAGGTAAAAGTCAAAAACAAGCCCCGCACCGCCTCGCGTGGATTCGTGGGAGCACAGCAAGTGAGGGACTCAGTCCGCCCGGTAGCTTGCACACTGGGTTGCCAGCCGGCTCCTATTTGTCCAAGCACCGACCGGAAGTGTTTCTGAGGGTTGCGTTTCTACGACGCACAGCCGGAAGTTTCTATCCGTGGGTCTTCAGAGAGATAATCTGAGGAGTGGGCTACAGCAGGAGTACTCAGGTGTGGATCCTGGGGGATGGTGAGGCAGGGAGGACGGTGTGACCGTAAGGGACACCGGCGCGGGGAGGCGGAGAACGAGGCAAAACTCAGACCTGGTGTGGACCATTCTGGCGGCTGGCCTCTTCACCCTGCCCCCACTGGGAGCTGGAGTTACGCGGACCCCGCCCCCTTGACACACAGTCTTTCTGCAGGTACTGACCCTTGACCTCGGGGTCCTACCTCATCCCTCAGGCGTGATGGCTACGGGCGCAGATGTACGAGACATTCTAGAACTCGGGGGTCCAGAGGGAGATGCTGCTTCTGGGACCATCAGCAAAAAGGATATTATCAACCCGGACAAGGTAGCAGGGGTATTTGAGGTTGTTGAAGTGGGGGCGAAGGAATGGGAAGGAGTGTTACCAGAAGAGAGAGGGTGGAAGTGATAATAAAAGGAGAGCTACAATGGAACAAAGAGCACGCCACTCTTAATGCGATGAAGAGAGAGGACTCTGGGAGGTGGTGGGGACCAAGAGAGCAGGAAACCTCCAAGGGATGAGAGGACTGAGGGGAAGTAACACTTGTAGGTTGTTGGGAAGAGAGAGCAAGACACTGTGACAGTCTTGAGGTGAGGGGAGGACTTTCTTCGCTGATAACTCAGATGAGAGTGGGGAGAGGAAAGACCCATGCAGACAGGGTAGAGATGCTCCCATGATTGGTTCCTGGGCCTCTAGTTCAGTATTCGTTTGTTCAGATTGGGCTGGGTAAGGGTGGGTCTACGCTGTCATTTTTCCCCTGTGGTTTTCTTTCCAGAAAAAGTCCAAGAAGTCCTCGGAGACGCTGACCTTCAAGAGGCCCGAGGGCATGCATAGGGAGGTCTATGCTTTGCTTTACTCTGACAAAAAGCAAGTATTGGAATCCCAAGTCCCCCGTGCTTACCCTAGCTCACCGGGCATATCCCTACTTCCCTGTTTTGTCTTCCCCTACTTTTCCCAGCCTGTATCCCCAACCAGGGCTCCTCCTGCAGGACAGCTCAGTGTCTTGCTCCAGGACATGACTTCCTTATTCAGGGGTAGACTGAGCTTCTTGGCTTTAGTGGTTCTTCACACACCTGCTTCTAACCTTTCACTTCCACTGCCAGGGATGCACCCCCGCTGCTGCCCAGTGACACTGGTCAGGGATATCGTACAGTGAAGGCTAAATTGGGGTCCAAGAAGGTTCGACCTTGGAAGTGGATGCCTTTTACCAACCCAGCTCGGAAGGATGGTGCTATGTTTTTCCACTGGCGACGAGCAGCAGAGGAGGGCAAAGACTACCCCTTTGCCAGGTTTAATAAGGTGAGCCGCTGACAGACCAAATCTGAGCCTCTTGTTGAGCTTTCCAATCTCCCAGGGTTGGCTCTAGATGTGCTCAGTCCCAGCCACGGTTACCCACCCAGTTCTAGGTCAAGTGCTGCTTGTAGGTTTCTTCTGCCTGCATTCACCCCTTTCCTGGATCTCCTGTGGGTTTTAGTGGCTTCCCGTGGCCTTTCAGTTGCTGCTGCTCCTCAGAGCTGCGTCCTAGCTGCTTCTCACTTCTCCATGCTTCTTCATTGTTCTCATTTAGCTCTGTAGCTTCAGTTACTCTTGAGCAGCGAATGACCTCACCTCAGAAGATCTGATTTACTAGTTAGTACCCCTTTCTGAGTGTCCATGGATGGCTCACCTCAGAACTCCTAACCCTTCCTCTACCTAGTCCGTGAGAGGGAGTGTTTCTACATTGTTGCCTGTATTACATACTTGGGACTCATCTCTGACATGGCCATTTCTCTTAGCTGTGAACAACAGGACAAAGAAGAAGAGGAAGGAGATGACATGCATGTAAAGAAATAAATTGAATTCTGGCAGAGAAGTGCTGCCAATATGCTGGAACTAGAATTTAAATGACAGGAAATGAGAAAACAGTGCATTTGCTGGTGGTGTAGGAGAGGCTTGTGGTTTTTTTGTTTTGTTTTGTTTTGTTTTTTCCATTTATTTTGTATGTGTCAGCATTTCTATGGCACATGCCAGCAGACCAGAGGACAACTGAGAGCTGGGCCCCAGGGATCAAACTTAGGTTGTCCGGCCTTCTGAGCCACTTTGTCAGTCCTAAGAGTGGTTAGGGAGGGCCTCTCTGGGAAGGTAGTATTTGTTACCAATCAGATCTCTGCCTGTGCTCTTCATCTTTATGGTTAAGTACCCTAAACCAAGACCAGTTAGTTTTTTAGTCTAGATTATAGAGCCTTATCTAAAGCAGGGCCTTTTCCAGTCTCATCCAGCCATTGAAAGGAAGAGCTAGAGTAGGCTAGGATTGGATAGCCTGTAGCTAACCTACTTTACAGTGTGGCTCAGAACAGTCTAGAATTAGAGCTTAAAACATCAGAGGCTCAAACTCAGATTTTTCTCAGTCTTACATGACGCCTGAATGCCCTCTCTTGGATGGCTTATAGGCTTTCTCAGACTGAGCAGAGCTGAGTGCAGCTCTATCACACTGATCCCAAGCCAGAGTTCCCTCCATCCCAACATCATTCTTAGGACTCTAAGGACCAACTGATGGAGAAGCTAAACTGATAGAGCTCAGTGAGGGAGTGGGGGAGACAAACATGTTCTTTTATCTTTAGAAGAACACTCGATTTGTACTTAGTACTTACTGCTCCAGCATGTGGAAGCCTAAACATTGAGAGCACAAGTAAGTCAGACCAAGTCTCTGTCTTAAAAACATCATGTTATTGAGAGAGTGACACGGGAACAGTCACAGTCTGGGAGGAGATAAACTGCTCGGAAGGCTGGAAAGTTTTGGGAGTTTCCTTCATGCACATAGAACATGGTGAAGAAAAATATATGAAGAATGTAAGGCCCAGAGGCTCCTGCAGACAGGCCTATGGCCAAGGCTGATCCCTGGGACCCACACGGTGGAAGGAGAGAACAGATTCTGAAATGTTGTCCTTTGACCTCCAAATATACCCATCCCTATACACCTGAAACAAAGCTGCAATTTAAAGTGTAACTTAAAAAGGTTCACGTGTACTGGATGCACTGGGCAGTCCCATACTGATAAAGCCTAAAGCTCCGTGTAGGGTGATATGGGGGGTTGGGGGGAGGTGTAGCTCTATTAATCAACAGTGACCATGCCAGATGACCCTTGGCAACTAAGCTTAAGAACTTGGAGCCACTCATAGATTTTAAAGTAGAGTCATGTCAGGACTGGATGAGTTCTGGCAAGGTCTGGGTGACTACAAGATTCAGTGAATTCATGTTCTTTCTCTCCAGCTGCTCCTCTGAGGGTTGTACTCTCCGTGACTCTCCCTCTGCTCCTGCTCAGGACAGGAGTCCAGGAGTCATTGATGGTGGCATCCTCCTTGGCCCTTCATGCCCAATTCTGGGCTTTCCTGTTACTACAACCTCTAGGCCTGTGCCTGCTGTGCTGCTTCTGTTTAGTTTCCTACTCTTCTTTCACCCCAACACCTTCTCTGCTCCAGGTGATCTTAGATACAAGAAACAGGACTTTAAAATGATAGGGGTTGCCTATATGTGTCTATGTACCACATGAGTGCAGTGCCTATGCAGACTGAAGAGGGACTGTGAACTGCCATGTGGGTGCTGGCAGTGGAATCCAAATCTAGAAACAAGACCTTTAATCTCTTTAAAACTAGCCTCATTGGATCTTGTCACACCTAGCTGAATTCTAAGCTCCCAGAAGGGGGTGCACTCCCTGCAGCAGCTGGTTCTACTGCCACAGCAGACTCTCTTCTCAGCTCACTCTTTCCCAGCCTGCTTCTGGAAGCCAGGCGTATGCACATTAGGGTATTTTCATCTCATGCCCGTGTATCATCCCCCTAGTTCTCCCTCACTAGTTCACTTCTATTTAGCCTTAAGGTTTAGTTAGCCTGGTATGGTGGTACATACTTGTAATCCAAGTATTTGGGAGGTGGAGTCAAGAGGATCAGGAGTTCAGGGTTATCTTCAGAAACATACTGTCAGGACCAGCCTAGGCTACAAAACAAAACAAAAACAAAAACAGCACAGGGCTAGAGACATGACTCAGTAATTAAGAGTGCTTATTGCTCTTCCAAACTGGAGTTTGGTTCCTAGGAACCAGATTGGGTAGCTCATAGCTACCTCAAACTCCAGCTTCTTCTGGACATCCAGTGCCGCCTTCTGGTCTCCATAGTCCTATCTCCCTGAAAACACACACACATACAAACACAATTAAACTACTAGGAGGTATATTCAGCCAAGTCTGGGAAACTAGATTTTCCAGAGATGACGCCTGAGAGGTCAAAAGGATGAAAATGTTCTGTTTGTAGAAGGAATATGGAATTAAGAATAAAGTCAAGGGCTGGGCAGTAGTGGCACATGCCTTTAATCCCAGCACTTTGGAGGCAGAGGCAGGCGGATTTCTGAGTTCAAGGCCAGCCTGGTCTACAGAGTGAGTTCTAGGACAAACAGGGCTACAAAGAGAAACCCTGTCTCGAAAAATCAAAAAACAAAAACAAAACAAAACAAGAATAAAGTCAAGGGAAAGAACTGGCCAAGCCTTGCTCTTGAACATATTAATAATGTAGAAGGCACTTTATCTTAGAAGTTGATCTGGAACAGCACCTTTTCTAGGAACAGGCGATGATCTTTTCTGTTTGGAGTCCAGCAAAGACTGAGAAAGATATTAGGATTTTAAGAGAACACAAGTTCATGTTTATATTACATGAGGGGGCACACAGTTGTGACATAAAAGTACTTCTTTGTTTCCATTCTTATTGTAGGTATGCCCTGTAAGTAGCATGGTGTGAATGTTGTGTGCAGAGAGAGAACTGATTGGAAGAGGACTGAAAGGTAGCCTGAGTAGGCCAGGATAGTGTCGTGCTACTCTGAATGGGTTGTGGCCTTGAGATAGATGGGGATTCTGGAGCTAAAACCCAGATTAAGTAAGAAGTAGGAATGAAAAGATGCTTCCCAGGCTAGAGAGATGGCTCAGTGGTTAAGAGCACTGGTTGCTCTTCCAGAGGTCCTGAGTTCAGTTCTCAGCAACCACATGGTGGCTCACAACCATCTGTAATTGGATCTGATGCCCTCTTCTGGTGTGTCAGCAACAGGATGCTCATATACATTAAATAAATCATAAAACAAACAAAAAAAAACTAAATAGATTAAAAAGATGCTTCCCAATGCCAGGTGTGGTGATGTGTGACTAAGGCAGGAGAACTGTTGTGAGTTAGAGCCAGTCTAGTCTCCACAGCATACTGACCAGCCAAGGCCACTTACCAAAGCTGTGTGTTGACAACAAAACAGAAACAGACCATCATTAGAAACCGGCTTCTGATGCTGGCTTTGGTGACAGTGGTTGAGGTATGGATTGGGAATGTTTGAAGAAGAGGGATGAACGCAGTATTGAGCGTGGTAAGGTTGGGGATGTGTGACTTGACATCTGGTAGGAAGTGTCCAAGAGGCAGCTGGAAAGAGCCTGCTGTGCTTTTGAATTCATGAGAAACTTCCTGTTCTAGCCCAGCACCAACTCTGACCTGTGACCCAATTGTGGTGAGGTTGGTAACTGTGAAAGGGCACCTGGGGTGGGAGGAATGTGGGCCAGGAGAGGAAGGGGCATAGGCAGTAAGAGTCTCTGGAGATGCCCAACTTTAAAGTACTTTGAGATTGGCAAGTCTCACTGTTACCACTGGGTGGCAGAAGTGCTTCAGACAGGCTCTGGGCCTTTCTCTGATGGGTTTGTCATTCTAGAATTGACCCTTGGGTGCCTAGAAGTGCTTACAAATCAGATAGGTGCATGTGGCCCATTCCAAAAGATGGTAAGTTGTCCTGAAGTGAATCAGGTAGGCCACTGACACAGAGCCTTATAGGGAGAGGCCTCTGGCTAATAGACCGGTTCTTTCCTTCCTTCCTACAGGCTGTCTCTGTAGGAGTACAGGGGTTGGTAATAAATAGGAAGGGTTGTAGTAACATGGCCAGCCTGCTTAGACATACACAAAGGAATGCAGTTCCCATGTCTTTGTACCAGTAGACGGTGCAAGTGCCTGTGTACTCAGAGCAGGAGTACCAACTGTACCTTCATGATGATGCATGGACTAAGGCAGAGACTGACCACCTCTTTGACCTCAGCCGCCGATTTGATCTGCGCTTTGTAGTTATTCACGATCGGTATGACCACCAGCAGTTCAAGGTGAGCTGGTATTTATTTGCCTGAGTATCCAATCTTTCTGCTATTCTTCCATGTGCTCCTTAGTGTTCCTCTCCATGTGTCTTGATCCTCAGAAGCGTTCTGTGGAGGACCTGAAAGAGAGGTACTACCACATTTGTGCCAAGCTTGCCAACGTGAGGGCTGTGCCAGGCACAGATCTGAAAATACCAGTATTTGATGCTGGGCATGAGAGACGACGGAAGGAGCAGTTGGAGCGGCTTTACAACCGAACCCCAGAGCAGGTCATAACCCCTTCTCCATATCTGAAACCTTTTGCTCTCCACTCTCCGTTGCTCGACTCTCACTGCCCCCAGGCCTTTCCACCTCCAGCCCATTTCCATGGTCTCCTGTTCCTCCCTTCTCTGCAGTCTCCTTACCTCTGGTCCCCTTATAGATAACTTAGAATCCCTTCAGCTCCCTGTGCTTCCACACAGCCCTCATACATGCTGAAGCACTTCTTGCTTTTGCAGGTGGCAGAGGAAGAGTACTTGCTACAGGAGCTGCGTAAGATTGAGGCTCGGAAAAAAGAGCGGGAGAAGCGCAGCCAAGACCTGCAGAAGCTGATTACAGCAGCAGACACCACTGCGGAGCAGCGGCGCACAGAACGCAAGGCTCCCAAGAAGAAGCTACCTCAGAAGAAGGAGGCTGAGAAACCGGTGTGGAGGCTAACCCAGCAAGCTCAGGGGGGAGGGGTCATCTGGCACAGGGTCCCCAGCTTCAGTGGGTATTCTGAGAGTATCCTGAGTTAGTGGGTCCTGGCCACTCTCTGTGACACCTAAGGCTCTTTAACTCTTCTCCAGGCTGTTCCTGAGACTGCAGGCATCAAATTTCCAGATTTTAAGTCAGCAGGTGTCACACTACGGAGCCAGCGGGTGAGTTACCTCATGCAGTATTTGGGTCCTTGGCTCTAAATGGCCTAATGCTACAGCTGCTAAGTCTAGAGCAATGGAAGAGGGGGCTATGGAAAGAGGTGGCCTTGTGAGGACCTCATGACATTGCCAAGCCTAGTCTGCCTTTACCATTCTCCACTTCTCAGCTAGTTCCATTTTAGCCACAGCTACTCCATCCAAGGGTTACCTATGTGCCTCACTCATCCCAAGAGGTGGAGGACTTAGCTAGCTTGATCATTGCAGATGAAGCTGCCCAGCTCTGTGGGTCAGAAGAAGATTAAGGCACTGGAACAGATGCTGCTGGAACTTGGTGTGGGTGAGTGAGGCTGAGCCCCAGGGGATGTCCCCCTCTCAGGGGCTACGCAAGAGAGGGTAGTTCATGTTTCAGACATTCAACCACAGTCCAGCTTTGTCTTGCTTGCAGAGCTGAGCCCTACCCCCACAGAGGAGCTGGTGCATATGTTCAATGAGTTGCGGAGCGACCTGGTGTTACTCTATGAGCTCAAGCAGGCCTGTGCCAACTGTGAATATGAGCTACAAATGCTGCGGCACCGGCATGAGGCCCTGGCTCGGGCAGGAGTGCTGGGGACCCCTGCCACAGCGGCAGTGGGACCAACCCCGGCGTCTGCTGAGCCAACAGTGTCTGAATCTGGACTTGGTCTGGACCCTACCAAGGACACTATCATTGATGTCGTGGGTGCACCCCTCACACCCAATTCGGTAAGAGCCTGGACAGGCTTGTGGGGAGTATGCCCTGGCTCTGCAAGAGAACATTGTTTTACAGACCCTACTCTCTCCAATGTCTTCAAGGGAATTGAAGGGAAGGCCATTGTGAGGGGTGAGGCTGACAACAGGACTATTGGGCCTCTTCTCTGAAAAATGACAGACTAAGCCTTGAGTCGGACCTCAGAGGCCACTAACCTCAACACTTTCTGTCTCTTTAGCGGAAACGACGGGAATCAGCCTCCAGCTCATCTTCTGTGAAGAAAGCCAAGAAACCATAAGGGCCCTCAGAGTTGCTGGTACAGTGTAAATAGAGCTGTTAAGTTGGACCAGGCTGATTCTATTTCCTTACCTCCGCATATCCTTGGCTGGAATGACAGTCTGGTGTATCACTCACTACAGCAAGTCTATAAAGGCTTGCTTGCAATGCCCACATTAGGCCCTTAGCCACTTTTTGTTGCCTATACCTAAATTTAAGATGGTCTTGCACACACAGCTGTGATATCACCAGTTTTGGCTTGTCCTTGTGGTCCAGATATTTCCCACCCTCCATCCCAGTCCTGCTCCCAGTTTGTATAACTTTAGGGAAGGCATCAAAGGTCCTATAGTGTCAGCTGCTCATGCTGATGGCTTTGTATGGAGATGAAGCCTGGAACATTGGCATAACAAGGAAGGCTCCATACACACTAGGACCTTGTTTCCCCGACTTTATTCAAGTGGCACGTTCACAGCAGGGGTGGGGGGGGGTGGACACAAGGTGGGGCCTGATCTGTCCTGGAGCCCTGGGGGCACCACACACCATGCACTATGGATGGGAGGGGCACAGGAAGGGCTTGGTGGCCCCCAGCAGAAGCCTGTGTACCAGGGAGAAGGCAGTTGAGTACCTGGGTTCCCCCTAGCTTAGGCCCATAATGGCAGGGGCTAATACTGGGCTGAGGCTGAGGAATGGGAGTGGGGTGGGGCACAAAGTGTCTGCTCCAGAGGGGCCAAGTGGCCAAGCCCTCATACAGGGCACAAGCCTGTAGGGCAGCTGGGGGACGCTCTGGGTGCAGAGCTGTGCCACTCTCCCTTTTCCCTCTAGTGAGGGAGAGGAGGATTCTGGTTTGGGCCAAGCAGCTACCCTGGCCTGCCCCATCCTATCCTCTGCCAATCAGAAGGGCTTTGATGTCTGCTTGAAGATGAAGCCTCGGTACGCCAATGTCTTCATGATGTTGGCAATGTTCTTGCAGTCATCTAGAAAGAAGAGAAGACATTCAGACAGGGGCCAGGATTCAGGAGCCAGAGGCCTAAGAAGGACATCTCTGGCTCTGATGGCAACATCTCTGGCCTTGTGTTGGGCTGGGTGATACTGGGCCTGCAGGAAGCCTGGACTCAATGCTTCTCAGTCCCATAATTCATGCTGGAAATTGGCCGCTGTGTCCCATCCCGGCCCCAGCGGTGATGTATGGGCGCCGTCGCAGTAAGAAAAAGGCAGAGTAAATGTGTAATTTCTCCCTTGACGGCCCCTGGCCGCTGGGCGATCCTTCTTGTTGCCGCCACATGGGGACGGCCTGTCCGCCACACTCCGTCTTCCCGCCACCCGCCTTGATGTCTCCATTTCATTACTGTGCGGCCATTCATCACACCCACAGCCAGGGTGACTTTGTCGGCACTTGTGTGTAGGGGGGAACTGTGGCCCAGGCCATACTCAACTGGTGACAAGGCACAAGAGTTGGCATGGCTGTGCTAGAACCCTGGGAAACACCTGCCCTGGATACCTGTCCCCGTGTAGCTCCAGATAGGCTAGGGAAGGCCATGGTTTATATGCTTTCAGCCTGCTAGACATACACAGTAGTCAACCTACAACCTGCCACTGTCTGAGGAGGCTTGGCAGCTGGTCACCTTCTGGGACCTTGTCTCTGCTCAAATATCAGGCTAGTCTATATGTGTTAGACTCTATTAGTTTCTCTGGTATTGGCCTCTGAAAAACTCCATGCTGTGAGTTGCTGTAGTAGCCTGGAGGCTGCAGGGACTCTGAGGACTTTGCAAGGATAGGACTTGCTCCACTACTAAATGCAAGAAGGGGAGATATGCATGCCTTTAATCGCAGGACTTGGGAGGCAGAGGTAGGCAGATTTCTGAGTTCGAGGCCAGCCTGGTCTATAGAATGAGTTCCAGGACAGCCAGGGCTACACAAAGAAACCCTGTCTCGAAAAAAACGGAAAAAAAAAAAAAGGGGGGGGGGGGGGGGGGAGAAACTTGGAGCTTGTCCTACTAGGGCAGCTGTTCTCAGCCTGTGGGTCAAATGACCTTTTCACAAGGATTACATATCATATCCTGCATATCAGATATTTACAATTCATAATGGTAACAAAATTATAGTTATGAAGTAGCAATGAAAATAACTTTATGGCTGGGGGTGGGGGAGGGGTCACCAAAACATGAGGAACTGTGTTAAAGGGTGGCAGTGTTAGGAAGGTTATGAGGAATTGCTCATCTACCTGGGTTCAGCTTCCCAAAGCAGTCCCCAACCGTCTCCTACTCCTTTCCCACCTCCCTTCCTTGTCTCTGGGCCATAGTCTCATTTCATAGATTCTGTGATGCAGAAGTACCATACAATGATGACGTAATCTAGTGAGAGGTGGTGGTGAGGTCAGGAAGCCTCAGAATCTTTGCCTTCCATTGAGCTTCTATGCTTGCCCTCACTAAGACTGTGGCCTAAGAAAAGGGACCCCTGGCCCCACCTGTGCAAAGAAAATGTCTCATTAGCCAAGGATCTAGGGCAGGCCAATCATATGAGATCCTGTCTGAGAGGGGCTCAATATGTATGTATGTATGTCGGACAGAAATGTGGGGAGTTGATATCGTGTTTCTCCGGGGACAAGTCAGGACTGGTCTGTTTTGAGGCAGAATGGGGAGAAGACAGATGGGTAGGTAGTGGCGGCCATGGCAACTCCAGACATGACCCATCCCCGTGGTTTATGGGCCGGACACGCACCCCGCTCAGCTGAGGCCCTGTCATTTGTCTCCCTTAGTGAGTGTGCAAGTGCTGTGCGGGTAGAGGGAGGGGTGTGACAGGAGAGCTGAGCAGTTGACAGGAATAGGACAGGAGCTGTGGAGCCAGATACTGTGATGGCATCGTTGAGAGAAGAAGGAACCTGGGACAGAGGGATATTTTTCCCAAATAAACCTAGCCCTGCCAAGGCACCTCCTTCCTGGCTTCAGTGCTCTGGAGACCGTGGCTGCTGTGCATATTAAGAATAAGTCCCCTCGTTATCTGCAATTACCCAGCGGCCACACACCTCATTTCTTTTAGCAGAAAAGAAAATTAGTTTTCTATTGACTTCATTTGGCTCCTCCCTCAATGCTGGACAAATCACTCAATCTGCCTCCCTTGGACCAAGTAAATGTCCTAGTCTAGACCCCTAGGCCATCAATGAGCAAGGGCCAATCTACCTGTGCCAAGAGGTGCCTGCACACCTCAGTCAGTCTTGAACTTTCCCCATGCCATACATGGCCAACTTCACCTAATTCATGAGCTCTGGCTGCTCCTGATGGCTATCCTCCCCATCCAGGATCTTTCTCTTTAGTCCCACCACAAACTCAAATCTCCAAACAGTTCTTTCCAGATAAACAGAATCAAAAGACCCCAGTATATTCTCCCCAGGTTTTCTCCTCCTCCTCGTGCATTCTTGACATCAGCAAATGGCACTGTATAGTAAATCACCTGAAACTCCCTAAGAGGTCAACACCTCACACACAAGGCCAGATCTAACCAGGTCTGAAACCTCTGCAGATCAGGTTTCCTTATTCTGCAACCCAGTGAGTGGTTCTTTAACCTGTGGGTCATGACCATCGGAAAGCATGTATTTCTGATGGTCTTAGGAACTGAAACACTGCTTAGCAAAATTACAAAGCAGCAACAAAAATAATTCTGTGGTTGGGGTCACATAACATGAACTGTACTAAAGGGTCACAGCGTTAGGAAGGTTTAGAAGCACTGCTAATTAAATGCTTCCTTTTTCCAGTAGCCAGTCACCTGTAAGTCTACACCCTGTAATTCTTAGATTCAAACAGTCTGGCTTGTCCCTCAGATCCATCCTCTTGTACCCAATATGATCTTTTTTACACAAATCTTATCATGTCCTTCCCTCTTTAAATCCTTTTAGTGGTTCTTTCTGCCTTCTGTTTAAAGTCTGTGGGTTACTATATAACCCTGAGTAGCCTGGAACTCTGAGATCTGTTTGATTCTGGCCTGAATCAAACTCAGGCCAGAAGGCATGGTGGCAGGTACATTATCCACTGAGCCATCTTGCTCATCCTGTACTTTCCTCCTTTCCTTTGCATGGTTCTGGGACTTAAACCCAGGGGTGTGTACATGTGAGATAAGCCTTCTACCACTGTGCTGTATCCTCAGGCCCCCCCAGGGGCCTGGGCAGGGTTTCAGAATTACTATAGGTGAAGATAACCTTGACCTCCTGGTTCTGCTTACCTTTTGAGAGCTACAGTTACAGGTGTGTATTCAGAGGACAACTTAAATGGTCATTTCTCTCCTTCTACCATGTTACCTTCCCTGAGAGTAGGGAAGGGTAAGACAGACTGAAGCTCTGAGACCATTTGGGTAAGTTGGCATCTTTGCCTTTATACCATCTCTTGCAGAGCTACTTAGGCCAGCTTAACAGTGCTGTGTTGTGTCCACAATGGAGGCCTCTAAAATAGGTCTTTACCTTCAAGTTTTAAAAGGCTAGCCATATCAGCTTGAGACCTTTTTTCTTTTGAAAGACATTAAAATTATTAGTGTTAGAAATATTTTTATATTGACAAGACAAGAATGGAAGGGTAACAGCTATGCAAACCCACATAGGGGATGGGTCAGGTAAGCACCTAGCAAGGAAGGCTATGTCTGTTAGGTACCTCTGTTCAGAGTGGTTGGAGCTGCTTGGCAAAGAAGCTGCTATTGGAATGGTGGCTGAGATCCCTCATAAAGGAACCCACCTAAGGTGGCACTGAGTGCCTGTTAGTTACACTAGTCTGGAAACTGAAGAGTAGAGCATAGGAAGGAAGCCCTAGGACACTGGCCAGGGAAGATCTTCATGAGGAAAGGGTCCAGGAGGCCCTTGGTTTTTATCCATGTTCTCACTTCATCCAGTGAGTGCCAACCTGTTTTGTGTGCTGAGTGTGTATAGGCCAGACTGGGTCTGAATACCCAAGACTAGCTCCCTGTACTTGCAGAGCTCAAAGATAGCCCATAAGAGGTGCAGTGCTATGAAAAAAAGGAGGCATGGAACTGCTTCTTTCAGAAGCTTGGGAATGGATTACCAGAAGAACAAAGCTATGCAAAGCTGAGGGAGCTAGCCAAGAAAGTTAGGGTTAAGGTGAAGAGGCAATACAGCCACCACTGGAAGCGATCTGTGGAGTGACACCAAGTGATGGAGTTGGGTGACATACTAAGGCCATGACATATGAATGATTGTTCAAGTCAGCAGTGACTGACTAAAGGGAACCCAAGGAACCCCAAATGCCAATCTAAGGAGTTCAAGAATTTGACTCGTAGCACTATGGAGACACTAATGTGTTTAAGGAGGAAAATGACAGGACCAGATCTGGATTTCAGAATTGCCATCCTATGATATGAAGACAGGACTAAAAGCAGAACCATCTGTGAGCAGATAGAATTACGGCTCACACCTGAAAGGGTGACCCAGACTAGCTTGAAGAAGATACTGGAGGCAAGAGATTTTTTTTTTTTTTTTTTTGAAGAAATAAAACTTTTAGCTGGGTAGTGGTGGCGCACAACTTTAATCCCAGCACTTTTGAGGCCAGCCTGGTCTACAGGGCGAGTTCTAGGACAGGCAGTGCTATACAGAGAAACCCAGTCTTGAAAAACCAGCCAGTCAACCAACCAAAGAAAACTTAAAACTTCGGTTAGTAGGTAACAGCACTTGCTGTGGAAGCCTGAGCACCTGGGTCTAGGCCACAAGCTGTCCTCTTGCTTCCATCTTTATGCATACAAATGTGTGCACACACAAAATTGTCTTTGAAAAGAGATAAGCTTTCATGAGAGGACTGGGAGAGAAGTGATTATAGGATTTTAGTGCCACTCAGGTAAGTAATCCCAGAGAAGTTGGAATTTGGAGGCAGTGATGAATTTAGCTTTGGATGAATTAAGTAAGACTCTTTGAGTTATCTAAAATTTTAAGGCATTTCATTAGGATTTCAAGGCTTAGTGTCTGGTTTGAGAAAGACTTCTCTAGCCCACTGTTTTTTTTTTTTAAAAAAAAAAAAACCAACAAAAAACAAAGGGCTGAAGAGATGGCTCAGTTGGTGAAGTTTAGCCCTGGGTATCCACATAATAGCTAGGCATGCTAGTATAAGCCTGCAATTCCAGCAGTAGAGAGGCAGAGATGGGAGGGTCCTTAGCCAGCCAGTCTAGCTGAATTGGGAGAGTTTGGGGTTTAGTGAGAGACCTTGTTTCCGTAAGGTGAATGGCTGAAAGACATCCAATATCAAACTCACACGTGTATGCCTCCCCCACAGAAGCCCACAAAACAAACATCCCATATTTCAGCTATATTTTATTACCATTTTTTAAGATTTATTTTTATTTCAAGTATGTGGGCATTTTGTTTTAATGTCTGTCTGTACCACATGTATACAGTGCTTGTGGAGGCCAGAGAGGATGCTGGATCCCCTAGAACTGAAATTACAGACAGTTGTGTATGGTGGGAACTGAACCCAGGTGCTCTGGAAGAACAGCCAGGGCTTTTAACAGCTGAGCAATCTCTCCAGACAATTATGTGGATTTTTTTTTCTACAAGGTCTCACTATGTAGACCAGGCTGGCCTTTATTCACAGATCTCTGTCTGCCTGTTCCTTCTGAGTGCTGGGATTAAAGGTGTGCACCACACTCTTGCTTTAGCTGTATTTCCTACTTAATCTGTCTGGAATTACTTTTGTGTATGTAAGAAATAGCTCTAACTTTATTATTTTTCTGATGCAGAACCCACGGACTTATCTTGGACTAAACTGTCCTCTCTTTCTGTACCTTTCTGAAATGACAACTCTATCATATGTGCATATTGTTGGAACCAGTAAAGAGAACAAATATAAAATGACCAAAGGGGATGTAATGAGTTCCAGGACAGCCAGAGCTACATAGTGAGACCCTGTCTCGAAGAGGAAGAGGAGGAAGAAGAGAAGAAATAAGACAAAAGAAGAAAACAAAAATGATCAAAGGGGTAGATCAACTTGAAGAATCAGGGGTGGAAAACTGCTGGTTCTATTAACGAGGCTAAGAGGTAATGTGGTTAAGGAGCATGCAGACAGATGTCAGAGCCCACCACTGGAGTCTAGTCTGTTGCCTTCACCCTGTCTGGTAATCTGTCCAGACAGGTAAGGGATGGAGCCTGAGTCCATGGAGCAGAGGCCAGCAAAGCTGGGGTGCAGAGATAGGCAGGGGAAAGAACCTGCAAGGAGCAGGACCTGTGCATGAGAATGGGGAGACCACAAGAATTCTAGAATCTCACTGACCTTATGTCCACATCTGTCTGGCTTTCGAGTAGCAATAACGACCTGAGCAAAAGTGTTGTGGGTTTCCTAGGCCAATCTAACAATCGCCAGACTAAATGCTGTCCCAGCTCAAATAGACATGCACTGAAAACTACTTGTTATCGCAAGTTCAAATTTGACTACTCCACTGTACTTTTGAGACGAGGACTCTATATAGTCCTAGCTAATCTGGAACTCACTCTGTAGATCAGGCTGGTCTCAAACTCACAGAGATCCACCTGCCTCTGCCTCCTGAGTGCTGGGATTATAAAGGCATGCTCCACCATGCTCCACAAGCTGCTCTATATTTTTATTCATCAAGTTTGGTGACACTCTGGTGAGGCTACCACAGTGTTGAGCATCAGAAGGGAGCTCAAAGGAGCCCGAGCCACTGAATTTAGAATTTAAGCAGCAGAGAACCTCAGATTCTGAGTTTAGTCCAGACTCAGCTACTTAACAACGGAATCTAACCAAGTTCCTGAACTTTTAACTTTTCTCTATTTTTGTTTTTCTCTCTAAAATGGAAAGAAAAATTACAGCAACTACTTCTCTTAAAGGATAATTTAAAAGATGAAATGAATTGTCTGTGAAGTATTTAAAATAGTGTCTATGTTAGTTACCAGTTACTCTAATATCCTATAATGTTATTCTAAAATTAATATCCTGACACTCATTCTGTGTCCCTTGGACCAGCCAGGGCCCACACAGTCTCCTATGTTCCTCCCCCATTCATGGCCACTTTGGCCACACTCTTTCCAGACAAACACTCTCTTCTCCTCCCACTCAGCACTCTTCTAGCTTCTAACCCTCCCTGAGCAGGGTCCTTATGGCCTCGACTCTTAAGTGACCCCTTCTTCCCACCCCTCCCTAGATCACCCTCTACCCCACAGAGGTGCCTGAGGTGCCACAGGGCTGATGGTGAAGGATGGCAGTGGTTCTACAATAAGGGGAAAAGGCAATTTCATCTTGATTAGCAGGCGATTTCTCTCTCTGTAATAAGCGTGCTCCAAATAATTAGCGTGTTTTACGTAATAATGAAATTACAGAAATGCAGTCCACTTATTCAAACAACTCACCATTACCATATTTTTAAATATTAGACTTAATTAGAGTTTATCACTTCAGAGAAGTATGCGGACCGAAGATGTTTTTAAAAAAATCCTCATAAAGTGTTTATTAAGCGCTGGTAAAGCTAGGATAATGATGTGTTTGGAAATTAAGGCAATCAAACACTTACCGCCGCTCCTGGAGGCCGGGCATGGAAATGAGGCCATTACACGCCCATTACCCGCCAGCTCACAGCCACTTGGGGGGTGGGGGGAGGATGTGCCTGGCCGAGAGGGCATGGTGCCCGGAAATGCCTTTGCCAACCTCCCAGAGATGCCTGAGCAGTAAGCACAGCCTCAGCCCCTCAGTCACTTACACTGCATTTGGCTGTTAGGAGCACAACACAGACTTGGCCAAGCCAATGACTGGATTGATCTCAAATGCCAAAGAAGACAACTCTGATCTGACCAGCTCTGATCCAGACTCCAGACCTGGCAGGCCACATCAACTCCATTCACACCCAATGCAGAATGGGGACAGAAGCCAGGTCAAGCAGCCAGAGAGGCCCTTGAGAGGAGGTGGAGCTACTGGCTGCGGTCTCTAGTGAGGAAGTGGCAAGCCTAGACCAAGTGCTCACTTCCAAGAAGGGGGTCACTGGAGTGTGGGAGGAAGATGAGGAACTGAGTTTATATTTAGAGAGGAAGACCTGAAAACAGACCCTACATCAGGGAAAGCAAGGCCAGGGATGGTAGGGAGTGGGATTGTAGGCTTCAGACCCCATTTATCCCAGTGAATAACTAATTTCAGAATTTATAGTGCTGGGTTTTTGTTCTGTGGCCATTTATATCTGTGAGGGGAAGAAATGAAGAGGCAGCACGGATGCCACATCTTTCTGTGTTATTGCTTGTCTGCCATTTGCAAATCATTATTAATTGTGGGCCCTGGTGGCAGGATGGGAGGGGGCCAGGCTGGGTACATCCACATAGCTCTTCATCAAGGACCCCAGCCGCTGCCCCAGAGAGCCAATTACCCCACCCTGATTGGGATCAGATAAAGAGGGAATTTTTACAAATTAGGGAATAAATAGAATTTCCACACAGGGCGCGGGCAGGACCTGAGAGGCTATAATGAAAAACCATCCGTCACCATCAGCCTAGGCATGGAGCCCCAGCACTCCCTCCCTTGTGGGCCCTTTCTGATGTTCAGGGACCTGAACAAGCAGGTCTGAGAACAACCTAGCCCTTCTAGGGCCTGGAAACAGGAGAGAATTCCCTGGGGATGGGGATGGGGGTTAGGAAATAACCGTGTGTTCAGGTCCTGTCTCTGTCTGCCCTTAGGGTCTTAGGAAGGAGATATGCAGTCCTAAGAAAGACTGAAGTTTGGAACTACAGGGCCAAAAGTGCATCTGGGTCCCCATAGCTATGGCAGCCCTACGGCAGAGGCCCAGCCCAGCCCCCTGGACCACTCAGTCTGGGCTCCCATTAGTGCTCCTCCCCTTGGATCATTAAATATGTATATCTTATTACACGCCTTGTTAGAGTATTGAGCTCTATTGACTGATGATAAATCCTGAGCCTCGTCCTGGCCGTAAATTTATCTGGAGATGATGAAGACTCAATAATCTAGTCAGGCAGATAATATCATCGGGCCTTAAAAAAGATCATTACATTATATGTCAGAATTAAAAGTGAAATACGCTGTAGTAACAGGGCGATGCTCTGGCCATTACCACAGATGCCCGCCTCCCCCGGCCCATTCCCAGCCCTGCTGGAAGGGCTGGGCCACCAGGGACTGCTACAGCCAGGAGTGGCAGAGTAGATCTAGGTAGCCCATGGCCAAGCCTAAGGTGTGAAGGAAAGAGTTGGCTGTCCAGAACAGCTAACCACTTCTAACACACCTCCTTTCTGCTCTACTCTCCACAGACTAGAGCTCTACCACAGTGGGTTCCAGACAGGGAAGAGAAGGAAGAGTACAGAAAAAAAGACAAGAACATACTCCCCTGATGGTTTCCCTTTAAGTATCATTCCTAGAGTTCCCACAGACCATATGTGCTTTTACTTCACTGGCAGAGCTCAGAGACAGGACCATGCCTAACTGATCAGAAACTAAAACAAGGAGACTTCAGCCAGGCGTGGTAGCACAGTTCTTGGGAGATTGAGTCTACAAAGTAAGAGTCCCATCTCAGACTCAGAGTCTGAAAGACAGCCAAACCAAGTACACACTGATACCCTGATTTCAGAAGGTTCTAGCCAGTCTGAGGAGAAAGAGGGCATTGATACCGAATGTGTTCTAGGTACTTTCTGTCCTTAGAACATAATGGACACCTACCTTTAGAATGTGGACTTCAGGGGACATCATTATCAGACTTTTTCTTGTCAATATTCTCAACTTTGTCCTCCTTTTCTTTGGCTATCCTGGCCTGAAAGAACCCAAGCTGCTTCTCTAGGCCCACATCTTGGTTTTGTGTGGAGAGATTCACAACCTTACAGACTAGTGTCACCATCCACTCATCATTCCCTGTGGTACATAAACTGCCCAGGCAAGCCCAGACTCCTGCCCAGTGTGAGCACTTACCTTTAGCCCTCAGGACAACAAGCTCGTGCCTTCCCCACAGATCTCAATCTACCAGACAAGTTCTCTTCTTCTCATTCCCAAATGGACACATACTTGATCTATCTGCACCTGTCACCATAGGGGACCAATCCTGCTCTCTCCCCTGAAGCTGATTTGTCTATTACACCTCATGTCTAAGTCAGCATGCCCACTCTCCCAAGGCCCTAGGATACAGCCCTAGTGGTCTCTATCATCCAAGCACACATCTGGGAGTCAGTGTCCGTTTAATGCCTCTCCCAGCTGGCTGCTGCCTGAGGCTTAGGGTCTCCTTTCCTTGTCTCCCATCTTACAACCTCTTTTACTAAAGCTGTCTTCTCTAATGATCAAGTCACCTCTCACGGGTGGAGTTTCTTAGGTTTGAATTAAATTTTTATTTATTTATTATGTGTTTTTGCCTATATGTCTATATACCATTTATGTTCTTGGTACCCATGGAAGCCACAGGGGGCACTGGACCCGGAGTTACAGTTTGATTGTGCAACATCAATCATGGTTCTAGGGATGGAACCTGTTTCTGAAAGAGCAACCAGTGCTCTAACTGCTGAGCTATCTCCCTGCCCTTTCTGTTTGTCTTGTACTCACTCACTCTTTGACTGTGGCTTCGGTGAAATTACCATTTCTTTCCATGCCATCCTACTGTCTCCTATAAGCACTTGTTCTTCTGCACACTCCTCAGATGTGCTGCTCAAATCTGTCACTGAACCTCTTCCTTTTCTCTCCTTAAGCAGAATTATCTACCCTGTCCATCCTTGGGGCCTGAGTTGTCCAACAGCCTCTAAGTATATTCTTACTACCACCACTCTTCTAGGCAAAAGCAACACTACTGCCATTCTTTCTACAATGGTGTACTTTAAACCATGATTCTAGTCTTTTCACTCCATCTTTAACCCCTTCAGTGATCCTGGAGTAGAAAAGAGAAACAATGGATAACATGGTGAAACTGAAATGGCCTTTAGTTAATATTAATAGCACAGGGCCAACACTAAGTTTGCTAATGCTGATAACTGAACTATGATTAAAGCTGTTAACAGGAGTTAAGCTAGGTAAGTGAAAAATAGAAACTTGCTTGCAAGGAGCCTGGGGATATAGCTCAGTAGAGTATTTGCCTATCACACATGGACATCTAGGTTCAATCCACAGCATGGAATACCAGGTGTGGTGGCACATATCTTAATGCCCAGTCCATGTGAGACAGAGGCAGGAGGTCACAGTTCAAGGCTAATATGGCTGCATAGGCCATAATCTGGTTCCATAAGCAGCCAAGGCTACATATTGGGATGTGAGATCCCATCTTAAAAAAAAGAAAAAAAAAGAAAAAAAGAATTTGAGAATGAAGGTCAGAGTTAGATGTGGCAGTGCATGCCTTTTATCCCAGCACTAGGGAGGTAGAGGCAGATGGATCTATGCTATCTGCAAGGCAGCAGACCAGTCTATAGAGGAAGTTCTAGGACAGCCAGGGTTCTCTAGAGAGACCCTGTCTCACCCCAACCCCCATCTCTACAACAATAACAATAAACCAAAAAGACAAGAATAAAGGTCAGGCATGGTGGTACACAGCTTAAGTCCAGCATTTGAGAAGTGGAAGGTCATAAGTTCGAGGGATGGGTTATATGAAGCCTTGAAAGCAACTACCACTTTCCCAGGTGGTTATTGCCTACCTTGCTATTCCTAGGAAAACAACTACTCTTTACAAAATTTTGGAGTCTGACCATGTGTTTCCCTCTGGCCTTGTTTCTTAGGTGGTACAGCCCTTTTCACATGCTCTTTTTTGTCTGGAAACCAACTTTTCATCTGGTACTCTTCTTATTCCCTAGGACCCAGGCCTGTTCATTTCACTATGGATTATCAAACCTTGGCCCCATGTCTGTGTTAAGGATGGGCCCACTTACCATGACTGCTTCTGACACATCCTGCTAGACAGTATACTACTTGAGTTATTTACACAGAGGCCCCTCAGAGTGTGTGTGTGTGTGTGTGTGTGTGTGTGTGTGTGTGTGTGTGTGTGTAAGGAAGTAGAAAAGCTCACAGAGGCCCCTTAGTGTGTGTGTGTCTGTGTAAGGAAATAGAAGGAAGGGGGAAAGCATACAGAGGCCCCTCAGTGTGTGTGTAAGGAAGTGGAAGGTGGAAAGCATGAGCCCAAGATTACAGATGCACCTTCTCCAGCCTGACATTTGCTATTCCAAATCTTTTACATGTCAAGGCTCTGAGTATCAGTCATGGTCCTTGTATCCAGCTTCTAAAGTGATAGGTGTCTGTTCTTCCTTGCCTCCGGTCCTTCCTAGCATCTTAGTTTTTCCAAGACTATGCCAGCAGACTTCCATGAAGGACCTCATCAGCAGAGTGGGAATAGAGGTGTTGGTGGTACCCAGTCCTAGGCAGAAATGCTCTAGAGAACAGTTTAGCTGTGCTTAGGGACTCTGGGGATGGGGGCGGGGAGGTGCTGGCCTTTCTAAGCCCAGTCCCACCTGGTAAATATTTTATCCTCAAGCTGCTCAGCTAATCCTTATTAATTTCAATACGCTGCCTTGCCTGGCTTGGCTCCCAATGCATTATTTATCCCCTTTGTTTGTTTGTCGCTAACAGGTGGGCCCCAGTGGAGGAGCTGACTGGGGACAAGCCCACTCTATCACAGTGTGTCTGTGAATTAATCATGAGGACTAATGGGAACCACCTCAGCTACAGGCACGTCCCTAGTTACCTCGGCTTGTGCTAGCACCCAGAGGTGGGCCAGGGCCATCTAAACTCCACTTAATTCAATTCAAAACAGCACATTTTATTTATTATCCGTCTACCCTTGTCAGGCACTGTGCTATGCTTTGGGGATACAAGATGAAAAAAACCACAAGTTCTTGCCCAGGGAACTTATGGTCTAGTGGGGAAAGAGGTGTCAAACAACTTCTGAGCCAGTGACTCTTAATTATAATGGTGATTAAATGCTGCAAAGAGGGAGTACAGGGTGCTGTGGGAAAGTGCATGTGGGAGAAGAGAATCTGGCCAAGTCTAGGAGTTAAGGAAGGCTTCTCTTAAGGAGGGAAACTTAACACTGAGCCCTGAAAGATAGTCCAAAGTCATTTAGGCCAAGGGGGTAGGATGTAGAACTGAGTGAAAGAAAAAAAAAATCACTGAAGTGAAGTAGACAGGTGTAGGGTGTGTGTGGAGTGTGGAGGTAAGAAAGGTCAGCAGGGTGCTAGAGAGGTGGCTCAGCAGTTAAAATCATTGACTGCTCTTCCAAAGGTCCTGAATTCCCAGCAACCACTTGGTGTCTCACAACCATCTGTAATGGGATCTGTTGCCCTCTTCTGGTGTGTCTGAAGACAGCTACAGTGTACTATTAGACATTTAAAAAAAAAAAAAACTTTTAAAAAAAGAGAAAGAAAGAAAAGTCAGCAGGTATACAGGGTAAGAGCCTAAGACAGCCTCTTCAGCCAACAGAGAGCTTAGTGTGGAGGCCCTTCTATGTACATGATCAGCCTGTATCCTGCTGATTTTCACCACGACCACCGTGATATTAACACACATTCACCTGGGCTTATTTCAAAAGCTTGATTCCAGACTTTGTACTTAAGCCTCTTGTCTGTGGTATAAGGCTCACTCCTCCAAAGGCTCTGCTGGCTGCTGCTTGTGCACCCTGCAAACAGCAGACAGGATCACTAAACTTCAGTTGTATACAAATCAGGGAATACAGGTGGGCACTTGGCCTGATCCTTGTGAAGTAGCTTATTGCACCTGTCAGCTCCTTGAAGGCTAGGGAGTCCCCCTTGAAGGACTGAATGTGGTCTGTTAGCCCTAGGAAGGTCCCAGGCAAAGATCAGAACATTGGAGATTCAGCTAAAAGTGCGTACCTCACCTCCTGGAAAGAACTGCTCTTGTCTGAGGCTGATGTGGAACTAGAAGACTCTAGCAAATGTTTTCTAAATGAACTGAACAAAGTAAAAGCCCAGCCATCACCTATAAGGATCTTTCCCTCAAATACTCCCCTCCGAAACCTTCATAGAAATCTAACCAGGGGCTAGCACACCTTAGGGACTCCGAGTACTTACTCTCAGTAAGTCTAACAAGTCATTGTCAACCCCAAGGAGGAAGAAACAGCAGTTCTGATGGCAAGAATGACTTGCCCAGGACCACTGGGCCTGGAAACAAGCCTCAACCAGACTGGTTTTAGCCTTGTCAACATACAAGAAGTACTGTCTATGTGGGCATTTCCCTAGGGATCTCTCTTGATGACCAAGGGCCCTAGCTACTGAGAACAAAGCTAAAAGCCCTGGCTTATGAAGCAAGCACTGCTCTGTGGAAGCACGGGCCTCACTGTGCACATGCTCAGGGTTTGTAATTCTATTCAAAGTGGCCACTTGGAAAATCCATATGTCTCCAGGCTCCCCGTACATCATGGTGTCAAGTCCTGATGCAGAGGCATCCATCAGCAGCTCCCAAACGCCATGCATGGTCTGTGTACCACACTCCTGATCCCTCCTTGGATCTCACTGCTCTGGCTTAGCCTGACCTGTTTGAGGGCTTATAACTGGTGGCTTGGTAGCCTCCTTTGCCACCCTCAGACTCAGCCTGTGGCTTCCCTCACCCCAGCTACTGATGCCTCTTTTGCTTTGCTTTACCTGTCTCTGCTCTCTGGGAGCTAGGCAGCCAGCTTGGAGGCAGCTTCGATAACTTGCTAACATGCTGCCCATGCTGTTCTTAAAAATTTATGACTGTGCAACATGAAAAATCCGGCTGAGGAACCATCATTAGCAGAGCTGCCTCCCTCCCCCACCAGAGCTGCCCTCGTAAATTGAGATTTATGACTGTGGCAGGCGGGGGTGGAGGGGGGTGGTATGTGCTGTGGTAAGGATGTTGTGGAGGAGATCAATGAGGCAGTGGTGGGCCCTGGAGCTCCCCCCTGCGGCAGCTCCAGTTCACCGCAGGCTGCAAAGATAATACCTCAAGGCAGGTCTGGCCAGAGGTGGCAGGATAGTATGGATGCTGGATTCTGCTTGGCAGTAGACCAGAAGGGGAGGGGCCTAAGCCAATAGTGGCTTTCTCTGTCAGGCACTCATGCAGGAATAGACCCCAAGGTTCCAGGTGTTAAGCACTGGTTCCTTTGCAGGATTAGGGAGGACAATAAGGTTAAATCTAGTGGTGATCACGGTCCTTACTGGGGACACCCTGAGTCAGCTTCGTAGGACTGTGCAACTCTCTAGAGCAGTGGTTTTCAGCCTTCCTAATGCTGCAATGCCTTAATACAGTGCCTCCTACTGTGGTGACCCCAACCATAAAATCTTTTTCATTGCTACTTTATAACTGTAACTTTGCAAATATATGAATCCTGATGTAAATATCCCTATAAAAGGATCATTTGACCGCAACCCCCACAAGAGTTGTGACCCACAGGTTGAGAACCACTAGAGCACTGAAGGGAGGCAGAGGGTCTGAGGGAGGATCCCTCTGTCCCATTCCTTGCTAAGAAGTACAAGGAGACTGCTGGCAAGTGTGTGCAGAGGGCGGGCTTCACTCACACAGCCTCCTCACACAGGAAAGATTAGGGCTGGAAGAGGTGATCCCACTGCGCCCACCCCCAACTCTAGGCCCTCTGTTGGCTCCCCTCCACTTACTCTCCTGCTCACTTAGCCCTGTCAGCAAGGCCATTATGAAATTGGGGTTTCATTTACAGACTAATTAAACATTACAGCTTGTTCACAATTACAACGCGGGGATGAGGGAGTAACTAATTACGGAAGAAATGAGCTAACATTTATCTCTGCTCCCACCCTCCCTTTCTCCACTGGCCCCACAATCTGGCTTCATCTCTGTGGTCAGTACAAGTTCTGTTTACTTCCTAGGAGTGAGGAACTGGAAAAGCCTAGTTACTTCTTCTCCTCAAATCCAACTGTTGTTCCCAATTGTCCTGGGGGTGGGACTTGGCTCCTAGGGCTCTATGCAAGACAGACCCTGTGGACAGGACTAAAGCATGCTAGGAGCCTTGTTGATGGCATGTGTGGCTATGGCATCTGGGGTGGAGGAGGCTCTGCTTTGGATTGCCAGGATGATTGGACTCTATGAGTCTGTATCTTACACATGAGGATTTTGGAGTGATTGCTAAGATGTGTGTGACCACGTATGTGCACAGGTAAACCATGTTTTCACCCCCAGCCACAGAACAGGACAGAAATAACTAAGTGGCTATAGGTGGCGATGGGCAAAAGCTGGCCCAGAACATGCCCCAAAAGCTTAGAGCCCATTTCCTACTGGACAAGACCATTCAGTCTCCTAACTCTGAAGTGGGAGAGAGGTGGAGCTTTTCTACTCTAGAGCTCCGTGGGCCTACGCTTGGCCTCTGGCCACATGCTCCCTCTAAGGTCCAAGGAGCCTCCTGGGGGCTTAGAGTGCCCCCTGTGGGCAGGAGTCCTGGGGTCCTGCTGACCTGACAGAGGGTTTAATATAGTAACATCGAGTATAAGCGTTTCCATCCTTCCTGCCTTTGGGCAGAAGAAGAAAGGAAAGAGGAGGGAGAGGAGGGAGTAGAGGGAGCCGGCTGAAGGGAGGCTTTGAGGCCTCAGAACTCACATCAAACAGCCGGATCTGGGCCTAATTGTCTGACCCCTGCCCCTGCCTTCAATCAGCTCTGCAGCTCCTGCCCGCCCCTTGCCTAACTAGCAGCCATGTTCTCCTCATTAGGACAAGTTCCCCTTGCACATATGTCCTCGGACATGTCCCCAGCACTCCCAGCTCCCAACCCTGCCTGGTGGGAGTGTACAGCAGGGACCCAATTTTGGAGGGGCCTCTGTGACAACTATATCCTAGCTGGCCCAAGCTGCATCAGCCCCTGTCCTTGGGATACGGGGTCTAGTGTCACATGTTAGACTGGCTCCTGGGCGGTCTTGGTTGTTTGGTACATTCTACCCTCTGTGTATCCCTGCAGTAGTCGCACTATCTCAGACACATAAGTCACCAGGACAGGAACTATACAGCTTTTATCCCTGTAACCTGGAATGGTGATATCAGCTTGGCAGGGGATCAGAGATTAGGTCTGGGACTATGTGCACAGACTAGGATCTGAAGAAACTCTTCTGCGCACTGCCCATGATGGTTCACTCAGTGGGTCCAGCTGTGGTGACATATGCAATGTTGGTCAGGGGTGGTGCTCAACTTCTATAGGGGAGATCTGGGTTTAAACTCTAGCTCTTGTTTCTTTGTTAGGCAACCTGAGGTAAACAACAGCCTTTCTGAGATTCAATTTCCTCACAAATATCCCTGTAGCAGGGTGAAAGCTGTCTCAGTGTGCCTTGATAATGCCAAGGCCAGAAAGAAGCACCTAGCTTGCAGCCTAAACATAAAGGCAGGGATGTCACACAGCTGCTCCAAGTTGAGGAGCAGAGCCTCATCTTAAGGAAGGCCTTATGGTCCTGGGTCAGAGGAGGCAAGTCTTGAGGAATGGGGTTGTCACCTGTGTACTAAGGGCTGGAGGAAGCAGCCGCAAATGCAAATACCCCTGAAGGTAGACTGTGTAAGATGCTCTTGAGACTAGTTCTCAGGGTGCAGGACCCATTCAGGACTTAGAGAGGGGCTAGTTGGCTCTAGGCCCTGACATTGTCTCTCACCTTAAACCAGTGTAATGACTTGCAAATATTGATGAAAAACACAAACTACAGCAATTGTGTTTTTCAGGGAGTGAAGGTGGGGAGAGGGGATAAGGAGGAAAATAAACTGCAATGAAGTCAGTTATCTCCCATCTGTAGCTGTTCCTAATCCCCTAGCCCAAAGGAATCCAATGCAGCCCCTTATCTGCCCTGTCAATCACTCAATCACCGCCCAGTGCTTGGTGGGCACCACACTCACACACATGTTCTCACAAACACAGGCACTCCACTGACTCTTGCTCCAACATTCCCGCCCACCCCCAGCCCATTACTCTTCTGAGTAGGAGCAGCAAGCACACACAGGTCCTGCCAGATGGATGCAATTTGCATAATATCAGCGGTGAAGGCTGCAAGATCACCAGGGGTCAGGGCGTTGACATCCCCGCACAGTCTATCTGCAAGTGCTAATTTGGCCAGCATTGATCTGTCTTTCTGATTTCTTTGTCATTTACGTCTGCGATGGTCTGACAGGAGATACAGAGAGAGACAAGGGGAGGCCAAGCCAGCCTGGGGCTAAGAAGGAAGGAAACAAAGATCATACTTTCACTGCAAGCTGCACGTGAGCGCGTGCGCGCGCGCGCGCACACACACACACACACGCACACGCACACACACACACACACACACACAC
>JADRCD010211809.1:0-19232 GCA_019843815.1 Montemys delectorum | reverse complement strand
AAAAAAAAAAAAAAAAAACTTGTTCTGAATTGGAAAGCTATCCAGCTCAGAGTGGCAGAAACATTTCTCGAAACTGCATTATTCCGTGGAGCGCTTGCTTTCATCGCCGATAACAAGTCCCGAGTGCTATTGTGTTTTAAGAGACAGGCTCACTTTGTTTGCTCCCAAGGAAACATGGGCTGAGGCTGGTCCACCAATTATTCTTTCAATTAAAACTGTGCTAAATAAATAAATAAATGTCTACTTCATCTTATATCCTGAATAGCTACACATCCCACCTCTCAAAACACCTACGAAAAGTCACAGTGTGCCTGAGTACTCAGAACGGAAGGGAAATGTGTACACATGGGTATGAATATATGTGCGTATGTGTATGTGTGTGTGTGTTTGTGTGCGTGTGTGCACGTATACACATGTATGTTTGTGCTCTTATGCATACGTGTGCAGGTAGAGGCCAGCAGGCATATTCCCAAAGTTTCTTGCTCAAAGTTAATCTGCAACAAAAAAACATTCTGCTCTTGGGGCCAGGAGATAGCTAGGTACCTTGGTAAAGTGCTTGCTGTGCAGGAGACCTGTTGACTCCGGAACCAACATTCAAAACCCTGTTGCAATGCTGCGTTCTTACAGCCTTAGCACTGAGGAGGTTGAGACAGGAGGGTCCCTGGGGCTTGCTGGCTGGCCAGCCTAGACTATTTGGAGAGCTCCGAAGCAATAAAAGACCCTGTCTCAAAAATGAAGGTGAAAGGCTGGCAAGATGTCATAGCCATTGCAAGTGGGCGCTGTGCTTGCAAGGGACCCAGGTTTGGTTCCCAGTACTCACAAGAAGTGGTTCGCAGCTGCCTATATGACTCCAGCTCCAAGGGATCTGATAACCAATTCTGGCCTCTGTGGATACCTGCACTTACATATACAAACCCACACACATACACACATCATTTTAAAAATAAATAAATGAACTATTTGGGGAGGAGGGAAGATGGACCTGAGAAACACCTGAGGTTGTCCTCTGGCCTACACACACACACACACACACACACAAACAAACACACACACGTGCACTCATCTGCACATGAACATGCACACAACCATGTATATACACACACACAAATATTCCACCCTCCTAACTGACAGCACGTGATTTGTGAGTGAAACCATCCAATTCAGAAGCTTGAAGATTTCCACAGACTGCAGTTCAAGCCCTCAGATAATTTCAAGATGTGCTTGAGTTCCCTGGGAGGCAGATAGATATCCTATTTGCTTGCACAAAAGCCTCAGAGCACGATTCATCCCTCAGTACAATAGGTGGCTTAATCTGTCCGTCACAGTGAAGTGGCTGTACTGCTCGGCAGCACAACGCAGACCTCAGAGCATCTCCAGATGCTGGTATCAGAAGAGGGGCTAAGGGTGACTCTGTATGACACTGATGATAGGCTCAGCCCTGAGAGGTTCATGTGTGGGCAGCTGTTCCCAGGCATTGCCTCTACCTATGCTTACACCCACAGACACATCTACCTTCTGCACATCCTCAAGGTCAGCCTTCTGAAATACTCCCAAGGGAACCAGAGAGATAAGGTAGGTAAAAATGCTTGCTGCCAAGTCTGAGGACCTGAGTTCAAGCCCCAGATCCCACAAGATGGAAGAGAGAGAGAATGGATTACTACGTTATCCTCCGACACCCACATGCACGTGAGGCACGGTGGTGCACACCTTTAATTCCAGTGATCCAGAGAAAAAAAGCAAGCATGTCTCCATGCCCTCAAGGCCAGACTGGCCTACATAGTGAGTCTCAGGTCAGCCAGGACTACATAGTGAGACTCCGTCTTAAATCAACAAACAAAATGAGGAGGAGAAAGGGGAGGAAGGAGAGGAGGGGGAGACACGGAAAACCACAATGGTGACATGAAGATATAGGAGTTGCCATTTGGAAAAAGGAAGGAGGCCAATGAAAAGAGAAATGGGAGATGAGAGAGATAAATTAAGGGTGAATATGGTCAATGTATATTGTATACATATGGTGCACCTACTAGTTTAAAGAAAGAGTGGAGGGGCTAGAGAGATGTCTCAGTGGTTAAGAGCACTGACTGCGCTTCCAGAGGTCCTGAGTTCAATTCCCAGCAGCCACATGGTGGCTTACGACTATTTGTGATGAGATCCGATGTCCTCTTCTGGTGTGTCTGGAGAGGAAGAAAGTGAAATTCATATATATATATAAAAAATCTTTAAAAGAAAGAAAAGAAGAAAGGAAGGGAGAAGAAAAGAAAGAAAGATTTGACTTAAAACTGCTTGCCCCCCATGATGGTTGTCCATTTGACTACATCTGGAATCAACTAAAACCTAAGCAGCTAGGCACACCTGGCAGAGATTTTCCTAATCTAATTATTTGAAGCCGGAAGTCCCACCCTAATTCTGGGCTGCAGCTTCTTATGGCAGCTCCCATAAAAGGACAAGAAAGAAGGCAATTGCTTTTTGCCTGCTTGCCCTCCCTCTTGCTGGCAAGTCCACCTATCCTGCTGCTGAGCATTCCTCCGTCTGTTTAAGAGCTAACTCCCTTGGGGATGCCAGCATAGACTGAAAACCAGCAGCTCTCCAGAAATACTCCGGACCTCCAGCATTAGAATGGGACTGCTGGGACCCCCAGGCTCTTTGAATGACTACTACATTCTCAGATGTTCTGTAATGGAACTAACACTGTTGGATGGACCACACAGCCTATAGGCCACTCTAATACATCGCCATTTAATATACAGATATCCTTTGTATCCGTTTTGTTTCTTTACAGATCCCCGACTATTACATATACTGGCTTAAGGGTGTCTGCAATGCACTAGTGAACTGCCACTCAATTTGATAGGTGCATCCTACTCTTTTAACAAGCAGCTGAGTCTAGCCTGAGACCTGAAAACTCGAAGGTTGCCCCTACCCAGTATACCCAGAGTCCTGGGCTCATCACTCACAACCAGAGGTTGGTTAACACCATAGAGCAGTGGTTCTCAACCTTCCTTAATGGCACAACCCTTTAATACAGTCCCTCATGTGGTGGTGACCCAAACCCAACCACAAAATTACTCTATTGCTACTCCGCAACTGTGACTTTGCTACTGCCCTGAATTGTAATGTAAATATCTACTATGCAGGACGGCTGATATTCGACCCTGTGAGGGGTCGTGACCCACAGGTTGAAAACCACTGCCATAGAGTATAAGTCTGTGAAACCCCGGACATGGCTGTCCTACTTTTCTTCCTGTTGCTGGGATCATTCCCACTGGAAACACATTAGCAGAGGAGGGGTTTATCGGGTTGGCCCTTCCAGGTTGCAGACCATCCTCGAAGGAAATCAGGGCAGGAACCTGAAGCACAGACCACTGAGGAACACGGCTTGCTGGCTTGTTCTCTGGCTTGCTCACTCTCAAGCTCAAACTAAGCTAGCCTACTTACACAGCCTAAGATCATCGATCCTGTGCCACCCACAGTGGGCTGGGTCCTCCTGTATCAATTAAAACAATATCTCCATTAAGGTACGTCCACAGGCCAATCCGGTCCATATAATTTCTCAACTGAGGATTTCCTGTCAGGCAATACAGACGATTGATAAAGTCCTTATCAAGTTGATAAAGATCTTAGGAGAATCCCTCCTGCCTTGGCCTCTGTCCTATGAGGATTCGATGACAAAACATGCAGATATCGGACATGCGCTTCCTAGAAGCCTGAGAAACCTGGGGGTATAACGATTCACAATCACCCTCCCTGGCTCTGTTCATGGGATGTGAAGGATTTCCAGTTTCCTGTGAGGTCTGGGAACAGGGTGAAGCCTGAATCAGGAGCCTAGAACCCTTAACACAGGTGTAGGTAGACTTTTTTTTTTCCTGAAAACTTCAGTTCACGGGGGGGGGGGGGGGTCCTTGAACAGATTTGAATCCCCTCCATCCAAGTCTTTATGCTCCCGGGCCTGAAATTTGGACTCATGACGAAGTATGGTCTCCACCTCAGCCCCTCCCTTCCCGTTTGGCTCTGAGGATTTCATCTGGTGGGAACAGATGTGCTATGCAAAGACAGAAACTAATGCTGTGCTACCACTTTTCTGCATACCTCATTTATCCCAACAGAGGGCTGCTACAGGATTTTAAAAGTTCATATTGTAATATGTATCTCCGTTAGCTCACTGAGGGGAGGCAACAACCTAGGTAGCACTGGGCCTCAAAGACTCTGAGGAAGGTCAGTATGGCGTGAGAATCCCAGTATGGCGTGAGAATCCCCGGAGAGCTGGGCTAGAAGGAAGGAACCCAGGCTTGGAGTGGATGTGCTGGAGAGAGACGTTTGAGAACTTTCCAACAAGGAGAGTCTTGTGCTCTCATTACTTCAACAACACGATCTTAAAGACCTCCCCCCCTCGTCCTCGTGGGGGCAAAAATTCTCAGCAAATACTACAACCAGCATTTCTCAAAAGTGCATTTTAATACCAGAAACCTTCCACACCAGGCAGAGAGTGCTGCGGATGCCCAGGGGGCTTGGGGACTTCTGGATTCATTTTTTTTTTCTATTGTAATGAGGGGAGAGAGAAGGAGACCAATTAGTTTGCAAGAAGGGTGTTTCTCTCCTCTTTCAGTGCGGTTGCATATTATAGGGTCCCCCCACACACACAGTCACTGAGCTAAGCCTCATTGCTTAAAAAGGAGAAGAAAAAAAAAAGCCAGAGCATGCTAACAATAGCCCATAATTACTTTGTAAATGGTTTCCTGGAGTAATTATGCCATTAGTGCCTGAGACTTCCACTTCAAAGGTTTCTCTTTTTCTCTGTTCCAGGCCATCCCATCGGGCTAGCAATGAGAGGCCTCCCAGGAGCCTAAAAGAAAGGGACCAGAGCTGGACAGGACTTACAGACGCTTCTCCTAGCGCCAGCGCCTCCATTGTCAGAACAATGGCTATGCCTCCCCATGGGAAGGGCAAGAATGCTAAAGCAGAATCTCCAAAGAGATTAACAGTGGGTTTGGGGTGGGGGGGGGCGAATCCACTTTGAGGCAGCCGCCTCTGGGTTCTGGAACCTTGGGAGCATTCTTACGTTTCCTAATCAGACTGACATGACAAGCTGAGGTCATGTGAAAGTCAGACCTACCCACGGCGAATAGAAGAAGCAAGTGGAAAGACCCACTGTGCTTCAATAAGCCTTCCTACGACTGAGAGGGCAGGTAAAGGCCACCAAACCTGACGACCTCGTTGCAATCCCTGGGGCCCACATGGTAAAAGGAGAAAACAGACTCCCTCAGTGGAATGCCGACCTCCGATCTCCCCTTTTATGCTGTGGCATGGTGCCTGTCCCTCCCTTTGGCTGTAAGACTATTGAAACAATGGAACGCATCCCACCCCACCCCCATGCTGGCATTTCCTTAGGAATCTCACGCTAAGGGGAGGAAAAGGCTGAAGCCTGGTCCCAAGCAGAGGGGTAACTTATACCCCAGGAACATATTTCTCACGGTTTGGACACTTGCTAAACCAAGTTGCCAAAGCAGTGACGTGGCGGCGGTGGGCGGGCACCAGAACACCACTTGCTCTCTGTGTAACTCTGAACCCCATGCCAGGACCCTGGGGGACTTGGAGCTCCCCCCGGGACCTGCTCATTTGTTCCTTTTCCCAGTGTGGCCACACTGAGTCAGTTCTCTGTGTTATACTTGCCTCTCTTTAAATGACATCTCAAGGGCAAGTGGTCAAGCCTGGCTTGTTAGGGAGGGGCAGCACCCAGGCTCCGACCTAATTCTCAGCCCTTTGTTCATAAACCCCAGGGAAGGGGCAATGAGGTCCATGGAACAGTCTGTCCACGTGGACGCTCAACGCTGCCCTCCCAGTTACCTAGCAACCCAGATCTTTAATTGGACCCATTCAGCAGAAGCCAAGACTCAACTCTACACAAGGAAGTCCCTGCTCAAATTCACACGACTTGTAGGCCGCAACTTCTAGGTTAATGTCCGGGGTCTGTGCTCCCCAAACTCGCTGTTCTAACGCTCCGTAGTTTGAAGGACACAGGCTTCGGGTGGGTTCACGTGCTCTAATTCAGTGTGACTGATGAGTTGTGACAGGAGACCAGAGACTGGACTGAAACATGGAGGTGAGTGTATGAAAGAGGCCAGGGTGCAGAGAAAGCCTGGAGGCCTTACTTTACCTGGCTGGACTCCATCTAACAGCAAAGAGTGATGGGGATGGTAGGGACTGTGTACCACAGGGTGGCTGCTTTTTAAGCTCCTTCATCAGCTCCCTGGCCCACGTCACCCTTATGAGTGCTTTGTTTTTCTTAATGTACTTTTTATTATTTAAAAAATTAATATACTTTTCTTAATATACTATTTCTTCCTTTTTTTATTCTTTTAACTTATTCACTTTGCCTCCTGCTCACTGCCCCCCTCCCTGTCACAGTCCTTCCCCCTACCCACTCCCCTTCTCCTCTGAGTAGGTGGGGACCCCCTAGGGATTCCCCTACCCTGGGTACATCAACTCTTTGCAAGACTAGGTGCGTCATCTCCCCCTGAGGCCAGACAAGGCAGCCCAGCTAGAAGAACATAGCCCACAGTCAGGCAACAGCTTTTGGGATAGCCCTCATTCCAGTTGTTGGGGACCCCCATGAAGGTCAAGCACATCTACTACATATGGCCTAGGTCCAGCCCATGTATGTTCTTTGGTTGGTGGCTCAGTCCCTGAAAGCCCAAAGGGTTCAAGTTAGTTGACTCTGTTGGCCTTCCTGTGGTGTTCTATCCCCTTCAGGATCCACACTTTTTTTTTTAGGACAGTATCAAGTGGGCAGCGGTGGCACATGCCTTTAGTCCCAGCACTCAGGAGATCTCTGTGAGTTCAAGGCCAGCCTGGTTTACAGAGTGAGTTTCAGGACAGCCAGGGCTACACAGAGAAACCTTGTCCTGAAAGAAGAAGAAGAAGAAGAAGAAGAAGAAGAAGAAGAAGAAGAAGAAGAAGAAGAAGAAGAAGAAGAAGAAGAAGAAGAAGAAGAAGGAGAAGAAGAAGAAGAAAGACAGTCTCACAGTGTGGTCCTGGCTGGCCAAGAGTCATTTGGTACTTTGCTGTGTACACTATACTGGCCTTGAACTCATGGAGATCTACCTGTCTCTGCCTCTCAAGTGCTAAGATTAAAGGTGTGCACCACCACACCTGGCCAAGCTGTATCTGTTTCTATTTCTAATCTTGTGTCTCTGATTATTTGAGAATTTACACAAGGGTCTAGGATGAGTGCCCTCTGAATTCTGACCTGTGACCTGTGGCCCAGCAATCTTAACATGTCTTCCCTGACACTCTGGACTCTTCACTGTTTCTCTGACTTAAACATTGCCTAACTTAAAAGGCACGGCTCTTTGTCCATCTCCTCTCGTCCCGCCACTGCCAACACTTTACAGCTTGCCCTGACTGTCGGTTCCCTTTCAAACTCTAATGAAATTTGTTCACACTTTCTTCTGAGTTCATTTTTTTTATTTGATTTTTGGGTTTTGTTTTTCTTGTTTGGCTTTTGTTTGTTTTTCCAGGTCGGTTTTTTAACTCTTTTATTTTTGAGACTAAGAAACTGGCATCTTGCCGGTGCACTTCTTTAATCCCAGCACATGGGAGGCAGAGGCAGGCAGATTTCTGAATTTGAGGCCAGCCTGGTCTACAGAGTGAGTTCCAGGACAGCCAGGGCTATACAGAGAAACCCTGTCTCGGAAAAAGAAAAAGAAAGAAAGAAAGAAAGAAAGGAAGGAAGGAAGGAAGGAAGGAAGGAAGAAAGAAAGAAAGAAAGAAAGAAAGAAAGAAAGAAAGAAAGAAAGAAAGAAAGAAAGAAAGAAAGAAACTGGAATCTTCCACTGAGGGGCTGAAGGTGTGGCTCAGAGGTTTGGCCACTACCTAGTAGGTGTGAAACTCTAACACTGGGGACAGGACAGGAGGATAAGGACATGGTGAATGATACTGTTACCTCAGCATTTGGTAAGTTGAGGCAAGAGGATTCACCACAAATTTGAGGGGAGAGACAGAGATACACCATGATAACAGGTTAATTTACATTCTGATTTCTGTGTTCCCACCTCCCCAGAGACAACGACTGCCTCAGGGGATCTGAAAAGGTTCTAAACCCTGAATCAATCAATCTCTCTCTCTCTCTCTCTCTCTCTCTCTCTCTCTCTCTCTCTCTCTCTCTCTCTCTCTCTCTCTGTGTGTGTGTGTGTGTGTGTGTGTGTGTGTGTGTTCCCTTTGGAGGTGTATGTGTGTCAGAGAACAATCTCAGGCATGGTCTTCCCCTTCCACGGAGTATATCTATTTACTCACTGCTGTGTATGCTGGGCTAGCCACTCCATGCATTTCTGTAGAGTCACCTATAGGATGCTGGTATTGCAGAAGTGGCCTACCATGTCCAGCTTTTACATGAGTCCCTGGACCAGCTTTCAGGAAAGGCTCCTTACCCACTGAGCCATCTACCCAGCCCTAGAATGTTTGGTTTTAATTAGAAGGTGGTAACCTTGCCGTAAATGGCACTAAAGAAAACTGCCTGATGCCCTAGGGCCGTTCATTATGGCATGTTCATTTTTTTTTACGTAGTCTTTTCATTACCTCTAAGAGCAATCCTATTCAAGGCAATTTAGCAAATGTTCTGCCTGGAGAGATGGGGACATACAGACACTCGTGTTGAGATGGCTAATCATGGCTATCAATTTGATACACTTGGGAAGCTGAAACGTCAATTGAAGAATTGCCTCCATCAGATTGGCCCATGGATATGTCTGTGGGACATTTTCTTAATTGCTAAATGACTTAAGAGTGCCCAGTCCACTGAAGGTGGTGCCATCCCTATGAAGGTGGGCCCTGGGCTATAGAAGAAAAGGAGGTGACCAGTAAGTCTTGGAGGAAGCCAGAAAGCAGCATTCCTCCATGGTCTCTCCTGCCTGTAGATTCATAAGTTGAGTTCCTGCCTTGGGTTTCTCAATGATGGACTGTAAAGTATAATCTCTGTGAGTTTGACGCTCAACACTGCCCTTCTAGTAACCTAGCAACCCACATCTTTAAGTGTTCTCATTCGACAGAAGCCAATACACAAACTCTAAGCAAGGAAGTCCCTGCTTGAAGTCACAGCTTTTCCTTACTAAGTATAAGTGTCGCAGCTCTAAATGGAAAGGTTTTCCCCAATGGAAGTGTTGCAGGTCTGAGGGGAAGGGTATCCCGGCAGTCAGGAGCCACACTGGAATACCAGAGTCACACTGCCCAGCAAACCTCACACAAGAGATTTATTGGGAAAGACACAGAGAGTGGCTGCCTCTGCTTAGGAGAAAAGCAGCATAGAACTAAGCAGAAGGCAGGTTCTTGGGGGAGCAGAGCTTTCCGGGATGGCAGTTTCCAGGGGGTGTGGGGATTGGTGAGATTTCAAGTCCTGAGCTTGGGGCAAGACCAGGAATTGGTGGGATTTTGAGCTCAGGGATTGGTGGGGTTTGTTTGTTTGTTTGTTTTTCAAAACCCAAACTGAGCTCAGACTTTTCCCCCTACACCCGGTTGTTTTAGGTGCATGTTTTATCACAGCAAAAGGAAGTAAGTTATACCATCATGTGAACTCACCCCAGATAGAGAACCCAAAATAGACCAAAATAAAAAATAAAAAAACTTAAAAAAAAAAAAAAGATTTCAAAAATGTCCAAGTTGGTGAACCAATGAGCTTTTATTGAGGTTACTCACATGAGTATAGTGGGAGGCACTCAAAGGAGCAGGGGTGCTTCAAGTGGAAACTGTATCACTAAAACGCCACCCCCAACACATTGACAACTCACAAAGCAATCTTGGTACTTTCTACATGGCTTGCACACAACTCAACAGGTCAGGGCACCCACTCTTAGCAACTGGGCTGGTCAGTCTGCCCCCCAGCAGCTGTTCACTGCTTGCATGACTGGGAGGGGGTCCCTCATGAATCTTGTTAAGTTCTTGGTGGGGGTGTTTCAATTAGGAGGACATTGACATGTAACCATGAGGAAAGATGTGGAGAAAAATGAAGGAAAGGACATCTGTAGCTTCAAGCATCCCAGGCCTGGAGAGCAGATAAGTTGGAGCATGGATTTCATGAATACAGAAAGGGTATCACACTACATCAGGAAGGGCTACTTCCACCAGACATGGGATAAGAAGAATTTGACAGTTTGAAAGTCTATTGGAAAGTTCATTCCCGATGCAACAGTGTTGACAGAGGGGACTTTAATAGGTCATCGACATATTGATGTCATTATCCATGACTTGTCAGAGAAGTAGGTTAGTTATAAAAGGAGGGGCATCAGCATCCTTTTCCTCTCTGAAGTTTGTGTTGTGCCCCTACACGATGGCTCTCTCCAGAGTGCAGCATGAAGGATCTCACCAGACATATACTTCATCTTGGATCTCACAGTCTCCAGATACACAGATCCACGAACCAAATAAACTCTTCAAAGTGGAATAGGGAGAAAGGACAGAGCAGCATAGCCCAGGCTGATCTGGAACTCTCCATGTGTGTAGGGGTGGTCTCAAATTCAAAAGTCTTTCCACCTCAGCCTCCAGGGTGCTGGGATTGTGGGTGTGTGCCATTCCACTCAGCTCAAAATAAATCTCCAGTGTTATAAGTTTGCCAGGCTATGGTATTCTAGTCCTAGCAGGAGGTCACACCCAACTCCTAGATGGGTACAGAAATGTTCTGAAATCAAGTTCCAGCACCATGGGGTTCTGGAAGAAGCCACTCTGGCTGTCTTCCTTTCCATGTGCTCTTACAGAACGTGATGGCTGCATTCTTAAGAAGTCCTTCTAAACAGCCCAAGCTTGTCCAGTTTCTCTCCTATACAGCATTATCAGTCCAGCAGGCCAAAGCAGGACCATCAAACTGAACTCACTATTCCACCAGAAACAGAGATGGAGAGACCACCCAAGCACAAAAGAGGAGGATCTTAGGGACACTTCTTCACAATACTTCCTCCCCCCAATAGAACCTGTTCAAAGCCTTCTAATTGCCTCTGGTTTTGTTCATTTGACTAGTTTCTTTTTTTCATTTGTTTGTTTGGTTGGTTGGTTTTTTAATACCAAAGATTGAGACTAAGGCTTTGAGATCCTAGGAAGTGTCTACCTCAGAGCTACACTCCCAACCCCTCACTGGGGGTTCTAAGAAAGCATCCTACTTCTATAAGAAGATGCCCAAATCTATGAGGAGAACCCCCACGCACAAAACTATAAAGAATGCTTGAGTCAATTCCACTGAGGAAATATTCATGATATGTTAGTTTTTAGTTATAATAACAAAATGCCTGATGCAACCAATGAAAAAGAAGAAAAATTATTTTGACTGTCATTTTCAAAGATTTTAGTATATAGTTGATTGATCCTATTCCTTTGTGACCTGTGATGAGCAGCATTCATTCTGTGTGTGTTTATGTCCAACTGTCTCTTCTATAAATAGGTCAGTCATATTGGATCAGAGTCCACCCTAATGTCCCCTTAATTTGATCACATCTTCAAGGACCTTATTTATAAGTAAGTTCGCATTCTGAGATGCTATGGGTTAGGATGTCAACGTGTCCTTTGCGATGGTGGGACACAATTCAATCCATGACAAGTCATACTCCATGGTAGGATGAATCATTCTTGCCAAATTGTGTGTGTGTGTGTGTGTGTGTGAGAGAGAGAGAGAGAGAGAGAGAGAGAGAGAGAGAGAGAGAGAGAGAAGGGGGGAGGGGAAGGGGGAGACAAAAATACAAATACACATACAGAGAGAGAGGAGGGGAGAGAGAGAGAGAGGAAGAGAGAGAGAGAGAGAGAATTGCTTATGAGTATGCAGGAGAGAGAGAGAGAGAGAGAGAGAGAGAGAGAGAGAGAGAGAGAGAGAGAATTGCTTATGAGTATGCAGGTGAAGACCAGAGGTCAATGCTGAATATCTTTCTCTATCATTCTCTATATTTTTGGAGACAATAAATCTGGAGTTTGACAACTCTGAAAGCTCCAACAGGAATCTGTCCATCTCTGCCCAGCTTGGTGCTGGGATGACAGACATGTACCAAACATGTCCTACATTTTACACAGGTGCTAGAGACCCACACTCAGGTCCTTACACTTGTACCCCAAGAACCCCACCAATTGAACCATCTCTCCACCACCTACCCCCAGTACTATTCTATTTTTTGGAAGCAAGCCATTGGGTCAAGCCAACATTCAAGAAGGCCACAAATGTCAGAAGGCATTTCAGAAGCTTGTGTCCCATCTGCACACCCAGAGACATAGCTCTGTAAGTGTCATTTGTTAGCTAGACCCTGTGTTGGCTAGATTTATGTCAAATTGACGCAAGCTAGATTTATCTGGGCAGAGGGAACCTCAAGTGAGGAAATGTCCCCACCAGATCAAACTGTGGGCAAGCTATGAGGTGTTTTCTTGATGGATAATTGATGTGGGAGGACCCAGCTCACTGTGGGTGGTGCCACACCTGGAGCTGGTGATCCTGGGTGCTTTAAGAAAGCATTCATGAGGAGCAAGCCAATAACCAATACTCCTCCCATTGCCTCTGCTTCAGTTTATACCTCCAGGTTCCTGTTCTACTTGAGTTACTGTGACTTCTCTCAGTGATGGACTCTCCCCGTCTCCCTCTCTCCTTTCTCTGTGTCTCTGCTTCTGTGTCTGTGTTTCTCTCTCTCTCTCTCTCTCTCTCTCTCTCTCTCTCTCTCTCTCTCTTTCTCTCTCCTCTCTCCTCTCTCCTCTCTCCTCTCTCCTCTCTCCTCTCTTTCTTTCCTTGCATCAGGAGAGCATCACCATAGACCATGACCATTCTGTATCTGCGCTTAAATGGATTCCACCCTCACCCCCTCCTCTGGCTTGCCCAGTCTTCACTATCAATCAATGAACAAAAGAGTTGTTTATCTAATGGGTTAAAAAGCAGCAACATCTGCATACAGGCAAATCACAGAACAAGTCAGATGTCTGATGAGTAATTTTCCCTGCCGTTTAATAAGACCCATGAGGTACATCTGTTTCAATCACTCTGATCAGAACTAAAAACAACCTTAAACATGCTCTTGATGCAGTGTCTACCTGACAGGTGTACATGGAGCAATTATATTGTCTCCTGCCTTCCCTGGAAGTGATTAATGAGAATTCACATGACTGGCAGTTTCAAGAAAGTGGGTGGGGAGTGCGGAACTCAGATGGGAGCCAGCAGATTCCACTGAACCCAGAGGCTTGGAATGGTAAGTGTAGAGCCCAGCTGGAGCTCCCAGCTGGGAGGCGATTGAGGCAAGAGGCCAGAGGCTTAATTGGGAGCTTATCTGGCCACACATGGCCCCTGGAACAAGAATTGGATTTAGAGATGAATACCAGTGAGTCAATTCAGCAAAATAATTATCCACAGAGCACACAAGGGAAGTGATATCCCCATGAGTCTGGGAAGAATGATGTGGGAGCCAGGGGCATGCATTTGAATCTCATCCCTGTCTCTGTCTTTGTCTCTTATTGGATCTATGAACTTAAAAGATCTTCACAGCCTCAGTCTTTCTAAGATATAAAATGGTCATAATGGCCCTTCCAGAAAAAAAGGCATAACAAGTGCTTACATGTTTAGAGAGGCTGGGATGCAGTACAGTGCTGGATCACGTGCCTAGAATTCACCAGCAAGGATCTAGGCTCCGTGGTAGAATACCTGTCTAAAATCCTCCAGTGAGGGGCTAGAGGCATGACTTTGCAGTCCTAACATGGCCATGTTCTACATGCCTGGGAAGACTCTGAGAGGCCACATACCATCTGTTTCAAAATGTAATTTGCAAAAAGCAATTCCAGGTACCACCCACAGAGAGGTCAGTACCCCTTCTCCATTGTTGAGGTTCAACAGAAAGTAATGAATGAATAAGTAAATGCAAATAAATGTGTCTGCTCAGATAGAACAGTTACTCCAACTTGATTTACTCCAACTTGAAACAATGTGTCCTAGAGGGAGGCTACTTAAGACTCAGGAAATAAAAAAAATTCATCTGTTTCAGGAAGTTCCTAAAACTAACAAGATTCACAGGGACCCTTCACAAGGTAATAACCATTGTAGCAATTGCCAGAGAAGAGACTTTCTAAAGACTAGCTGACCAGTCATCACCAATGATAATTGGTGCCCTGCCTAACATCAATAGACATTTGTTCCCATCTACAAAGGAAAAGTTGCACAACAGGGATCCACTGGAGAAGGACCAACTCAGTCTATGTGTTAAACCTGCTAAAAAAGAAAAAAGAAAAAGAAAAAGAGGGAGGGAAGAGGTGGATAATGCACATGACCCTGTCACTCAAAAGTTGTAACACTAATTACTTTTCTGCATTTTGCATGTTTTACTGATATAACTTTGCATCACCATCTCAACCAATTTCCTAATATTAATAAGTGTATTTACAAAGAATAAATCAAAGTGAAGACTTTTCCAGTCTACACACACATACACACACACACACACACACACACACACACACAAACCAGCAACCCATAAGGTAATACGATTATGTCCACAAACAGAAATTAAAGGGCATTTCCCCATGTCACTCAACAAACCAATTCAAGATCCTATAGGGGAAAGAAAGATATCAAGCCCCATTTCGGATGCAGATACTAGGATTCATCTTGGAAGTTTCCACTGGACTCCATATTGGAGCACATGCTGGTGTCATTTTGGAAGATGACTCTGACATCTTGGATGTAGACACTGAGTGCCATTTTGGACAAATGTCCTGAATGCCATCTTGAAAACTGACTCTGAGTGCCATTTTGGATGTAGATGCTGGGCACCATCTTGGAAGCCTTCCCTGGGAACCATTTTATAGCAGATGCTGAGAGTCAGTTGCTGGGTAACACTGTGGAAGCAGGTACTCACAGACATCATCACAGTACTTAAATCCACATGCCTGAAAACCTCACTTTGTCCTCCACTGATACCATCTAAGAGGACTTTTAAGAATGGAAATTTTATCCCATTTTTTTTTTTAATGTATTCATGCTGAGGAGGCCTCAACAGCTTGGAGTGTGAAAGGAAAGACTGGCTTATGCTGCCACTGGAAGCCAGCTGTCAACCACAGGAAAAGATGCACTTCTTCTCAACAGGACACTCCAATGGTCCAAAGATGAGGTGCAGCCATGCTCTTCTGGCCACCCTCCCCACTCCATGCAAAACTCTGAAAATATCTCTTCCCTCATCTCGTCAAAATCCACCTGCTGCATGACTGGGAAGCTGTCAGTGTGATCTATAACCCCCAGGCAGGCCTGGAATATGAGCTAAATTGCCTGAGTCACTAGGGATGATAGAGTCATTCTGCAGGAAATTGGAAATCAATTCTTGTCATCACTGTAGAGAACTCCTTTATCAAGCAGTTCACCGTGTAAGGCAACCAAAAGAACTAGAAGGCTAATACAGAAACGGCAACCTTATTCCACCTAACCTCCTCCCCGTCCCCAGCAACCCAGAAGCTAATACAATTGGATCCATTAAATATATATATATATATATATATATACACATATTTATTATATATATATATATATATATATATATATATATATATATATATATATATATAAAACCAAAACTCATAGAAGTTAAATGGCATGCCCAAGATCACACAGGAAAAAGAAGGAGAGGGAAGAGAGGGGAAGAGAGAGCGAGAGAGTGAGAGAGAGGGGGAGGGGGGAGAGAGAGAAAGAGAACGAGAGAGGGAGAGAGAAAGAGAGGCGGAGGGAAGGAATCTATAGGGAGAACAAATAAAAGTTGCAAGCGGACACAGTATGCCATTGTGCTGTTCGGTTCTTGTCAACTTGATACATGCTAGAGTCACCAGGGAAAGAGAAACCTCACTGAGGAATTGTCTCCATCAGACTGGCCTGTGTGCGTGTCTGTGAGATATTTCCTCAATAGCCAGTTGATGTAGGAGGGCCCACCCTACTGTGAGCCAGTGAGCCTGGGCTAGATAAGAAAGGTAGCTGAGTAAGCCTGGGAAAACAAGCCTGTAAGCAGCATTCCTCCATGGTCCCCGTTTTAGTTCCTACCTCCAGGTTCCTGCTTGAATTTCTGCCCTTAGTGATGGACTGACTGTAACAAGGAAATATAACCAAACCAACCTCTCCTTCCCAAATTGCTTTTGGTCAGTGTTTTATCACAGCAACATAAGCAAACTAGAACAGCCATTTCCGGAATCAGATACTGGGGACCATTTTGGAATCAGATAACTAGATGCCATCTTGGAATCAGTCTCTGGCTGCCATCTTGGAAACAGATGTTGGGCAATAGCTTGGAGACATTGGCAACCAAGAAGCCCTGTACAGAAACAGCAATAAGAGAAAAAGCCATATACTCATGAGTGTGTGTGCATCCCGTGTAGTTTCAATGGCTTCAGTCCATGACCACTAATCCCTACTGATTTGGGCCAGTAAAAAGGTAGAACATCATGGCACAAAGCGGCTCACCTCATGATGGGCAGGAAACATGAAGGAGAGGAAGGGACCGGGTTCCAATATCATTTCTAAGGAGACACCTACAAGGAGCTCACTTCTTGCCACTAAACCCCACCCCTTCTTAAAAAAAAAAATTCATTGCTTTTTTTTTTTTAACTTTATTTGATATAGGAGGCCCTCATGCTCTGTGGTACAAATAATGGGGTCAGGAGACAACATGCAGGAGCCCATTCTCTTCTTCTACCATGGGGGTCCCAAGGATCGAACTCAGGTCTTCTAACTTTGCAACAAGTGCATTTAGCCACTAAGCCATGTTGCCAGTTTAATACGCTGCTTCCTAAAGGTTCCATCCCCTCCAAGTAGTGCCATTGACTGGGACAAAGGCTTTTACACATGAACGCTTGGAGAGCATTTGAGATTCAAACCACAGCACTCTGTAAGAGATAGATGATAGATAGATAGATAGATAGATAGATAGATAGGCAGACAGATATAAAGATACAGAAATATAGTGAAATAGAGATATTACTATATAGGTAACTCGGCAGTGAGAAGTTATTACAGACTTCCACCAGTGCTGAGTTGCCCCAAAACACATAACAGTCATCCCAGCCCCAGCCCCCTACATTGCTATTGTACCTGGCAGAATAGAGACATTTTAGAATCATTCTGACCAACAATGCAAGGGGATCGGGTATCTGATAAATTTTACTGGTACCAAATCTGTAATTAAAAACACAAGAGCTTGGGCTGGAGAGATGGCTCAGTGGTTAAGAGCATCGACTGCTCTTCTAAAGGTCCTGAGTTCAAATCCCAGCAACCGCATGGGGGCTCACAACCATCTATCATGAGATCTGGCGTCCTCTTCTGGTGCGACTGAAGACAGCTACAGTGTACTTACATATAGTAAATAAATAAATCTTTAAAAAAAAACAAAAAACACAAGAGCTTAAGCATCAGGGCTGGAGAGACGATGGTAAAAGGTGCACAGTGCCCTTGCAGAGGACCGGAGTCCAATTCCCAGAACCCACATCAGGAGGGCAGCTCCATCATCTGCAGTTCCAGCTCCAGGGATCCAACATCCTCTTCCAGGCTCTATGGGTGCCCATATATGTGGGGCAGGGAGCTGTGCATAGGCAGTCTGGTCCCTAGTCAAGTTTAGGCTTAAAACTCCAGAGACCCAGCAAGTGACTGTCACCTACAAGGGATGCCAGGTGTTTGGCCACGCCCCTTGGGTCCCTGACTCCTGTCCCAGCTACAGCCTCCCACAGCCTCCCCCCCACCCTTCCCCCCCCACCGCCGCAGCCCCCCCTTAGAGAGGTCTGTGGCCATCAGTCATGTAGGAGTAGCACCAAACCTTCCCACATGCAAATAAGGTTTCCGCAATCTCTCAGACCAAGCCAATGAGAAGTACCTGTTGTCAGACCCTAACCCACCCCAAAACTGTATATAAGAATCCTAGCCAGGGGCTGGCGAGATGGCTCAGCGGGTAAGAGCACTGACTGCTCTTCCAAAGGTCCTGAGTTCAGATCCCAGCAACCACATGGTGGCTCACAACCACCCATAATGACATCTGACGCCCTCTTCTGGTGCGTCTGAAGACAGCGACAGTGAGTTACACTGGAGGGAGAGGGGCGGGAGCCGAGTAAGCGGGCCGGCAGAGGTCCAGAGTTCAATTCCCAGGAGCCACACACATGATGGTTCACGGCCATCTGTACAGCTACAGTGTACTCATACACATAAAATAAATAAAATAAATCTTTAAGAAAAAAAAAAAGAATCCTAGTCAGAAGGATTGAAGGTGTGCGAAAACTACTTTGAGAGCTTCTGCCTAAGAGCTGTAACACTCGGGAAGAGGTCTGCCACCTGAAGCTCTCCTGCACTCCTTTCCCAGCTAGACAGCCTCTTGTCCACCCAGCCCAGCTGACTCAGCAACTGAGAAGGCTTGGTGGAGACCGAGGTGGAGCCAACTGCAGCAGCGGGAAGCAGAGGAATTGACTCCCCCTTCCTGTTCGCACTCTTTGTCCTTCGCTGGAACCCTCACACAGGGTCAGGCCAGAGATCTCCGTGGAAAGTCTCCAGGGCACACGCCCACACACACACATGCGCATACACACAGAGATGCATGGATATTTTTTAAATAAAGTATAAGAGTTATTATAGACCCACACCTGTACTCAAGCACATTCAAGACTCCCACAGAAAAATCAGGAGTTTGAAACTTAGCTGAGGCTACCTTAAAAAATAAAAATAACTTATTATTATTAAATGTCAAAAAAATCCCTGGGGACTGGGATGATGGCTCAGTGGGTAAAGTGCCTGTCACACAATCGTGAGGACTTGAGTTTGGATCCCCAGAACACATATACGAAGCCTAGCATTGTGACTCTTGCCTGCAACCCCAGCACTGTTTGGAGAAGGTAGAACTAGATCTCAGTGAGCCCTTTGGTTACCTTTGCCTGATGAATGAGTTTCAAGTTTTGTAAGAAAGTCTGCCTCAAAAAATAAAACGGGGAGTTATTGAGGAAGATACCTTAAGTTGACCTCTATGAGAGTATTCGCATGAGGGCACATGTGCGTGCACACACGTGTGTGCACACATGTACCCACACACGCATGTGCACATGAATGTGCACTAACATGCATACACCCCCACAACGTCGTAATTTGCTTTTCTGTTGCTGTGATAAACACCTTATGTTGTATTTTACAAAAAAGATAAGATAAAGTCAGGGATATGTTTGGTGGAGGCATAGTATGGTGTGGGGGGAAGGGGATGCCTCTGCGGGCCCATACTGAGGCATCCCTCCCCCCC
>JADRCD010211808.1:4784-22666 GCA_019843815.1 Montemys delectorum | reverse complement strand
GTGTGTGTGTGTGTGTGTGTGTGTGTGTGTGTGTGTGATTGCACTGTGGAACTTCAGGCAGCCCAGCTTGCTCCAGGTGTGTGTGTGTGTGTGTGTGTGTGTGTGTGTGTGTGATTGCACTGTGGAACTTCAGGCAGCCCAGCTTGCTCCAGGTGTGTGTGTGTGTGTGTGTGTGTGTGTGTGTGTGTGATTGCACTGTGGAACTTCAGGCAGCCCAGCTTGTTCCAGGTGTGTGTGTGTGTGTGTGTGTGTGTGTGTGTGATTATTAGACCTGTCTGCCATCCCTTCATGACTTCACATCTTTGCACTTCTGATGATTCTCAGTTGGCCTCGTTCGATGAAGTGTGGCATTTGTAGCACACAGTCTTTATCTCTTTACATTCCTCTTTAGTAGGTCATAGTGTTTAAAATGAAGAAAGCTTTCATGCCTCTACTTACACAAATAAGCACAACTTCTTGTTAATAAGTAATAGATTCATCACCTAAAGCTTCAGCAGCCTGGCAACTTAAAGCACAGCAAAGCTTTTCCTGGCTGTGTGAAAATGAGGAATACACTGTGACCTCAAGGCGTGTCAGCTTCAATATGCTTGCTCCCCAGTTTCTCCAAGCTTATAATGAGACTCCAGGCCAAGCAATCGATGGTATTAGATGAAAAGTCTTATTCTTTTCATCTCATAGAGGAACACATTTGTCTAAGTTTTCCAAAGAATTTAATCTACCAGAGAGAGAGAGAGGCTTCTTAAAAGGCTTGTAGTATAAATCTGAACACAGTATTGATATCTAGCGTTATACTTTTTTACAAGACCATTTTTTTGCAGTTATTTTTAAGGTGATATGTGAACTATACTGGCAAATAATATTTTTAAAGTATAGTGTATATATTTGCTCTTTATAGGAACAACACATGTGGATAATGACATGAATTGTAGCTAAAAACAAGGACTCATAATTGACAATAACACTGAAGAGATTCAGCTCTTTAAAATCTTTTTTTAACTAAGAGTTTTCTTGGAATGACAACTTATTTTATAACTCTGGATGGTAGTTGATCGAGTGCATTTTGTTCCACTATTGCAAATCATATTATTAATGGCATATTCTTCTTGATGACCAAACCGGAGTCTCACCCTGACCTTCGGGATTCTTGGAATGCACAGTGAAGGCGCCAAGAGTAGGATCACTTTTTCTTCTTTCTATGAAGTTAGAAGGAATGAGGGGAAAAGCAGAAGTCAGTCTATTCCTGAAAATGCCTTCCAAGCATGATCTCTAGCTGCCTGAGCATTAGATATTCATCCGTTATGGAAGGGACAATGATGATATAAATGCTAACTGAAATGCCTATGTCACTCAGTAGACTTTGCTCAGCTCTGGGCTCTAAAGTTTCATTCTTCCTGTTACAGCAACTATTGGTCTAAAATGTGCTTAGTAGGAGCCCTGGCATCTGGAAGGGTCACCATCATGGTGCAGTGGTAGCCAGGGTGCTTGCTCTTTCAGTACATTACATGTAAATGGTCACAATTTAGCTATCTGCCTCTTATGCTGAAAAGAGACACAGAGAAGTCAGGTTTATGCTTAGTTACCCATCTTGTGAAGAGCAGAGCAGATGATAATTTCTCTCCCAGAACACCATAGGCACTGAAAAGTACCTGCAAATACATTTTACGTATTTTTGTCTCCTAAGCAAATAAGATAAGTGGAATTAACAACCATCCAAATATATTTTTATGTAAAAAAAAATCAAAGATTTTAGTTTTTCTAACTCTGACTTATGAAAGCTATATAAGGGCACTTTCTAGGGACTGTCTAAGCTTCTCTGGAGTTAAACTTTCCAGGTGAGTTATGCTCCCTCTCTGTTCTCCAGGCACTTCCTGAAACCCAAGGTGAGCCCTGCTCCCTCCGCCCCCTATTAATAATGGATCCTTCCTTTTCTCGCCTTTTATACAAAGTATTTGGAACTTGGGGCTGAAGAGTTGGCTGAGTGGGTAGTGCTTGCTGCTGTGCAAGTATGAGAACTTGAGTCTGAATTCTCAGCACCGACATAAAGGTCAGGTGTGTGCTTTCTATATGTGGCCTTGGTACTGATGGAACAGAGACTGGCAGACCCCGGGGGACTTGTAGAAACGCCAAACGTCAAGCTCAGTGAGCACCCTGTCTACAAAAGATTGGTCAAGAAGTTTCTGCAGATGCAGGGCATACAGTTTCTTTCACTTCATTCCCATCAAACTTGCAAACAGTAACCATGGCCTTTGAACTTTTTACCTGAAGGGTGTAAAGATTCTGGTGTATAACTTGGCTATTGAAAGATATGTGGTGTTGCTGTGAAAAAACACTGATCAAACTAACTTTGGTGGGGGGGGGGTGTGTGGATTTGGCTCATACTTCCACATCACAGTCTATCATCAAGAGAAGCCAAAAGCTAAAACAGGAACGCAAGGCAGGAACATGAAGACATGAATTAAAGCAATGATCATGGAGGAGCAGTGCTTACTGCCTTGCTCCCTTGGGCTTGGTTAGCAACTCTAGGACCATTTGCCTAGGAATGGTACATCTCACTGCGAGCTGGACACTTCCATGTCTCTCTGTCAATGATCAACCAAGAAAATGGCCCACAGACATGTTCACAGGCCAGTCTCATCAAGGCGATTCTTCAACTGAGGGTCCTTATTCTTATGTATGTCAAGATGACACAAGACTAACCAGGACCGAAAGTCAAATCTAATGTTTAAGGAAATTAAGGAAATAGACTTGGGAGAACAGATGATAGGATGCTTGTTTAGTGTGGGCTTGTAAGGAAGAAGCACGAGATCATTCTCCTAGGTGGAAACAATAGTGTTCACCACAACAAATAGTACTCTTATTACCATACCAGGGCTTAGATGACTCTTATTCACTTATCACTGGAGACTACATATTTGTGCACAAATGTACTTGTGAAGCAAAAGGTGCACATTAAATGTTGGATTAATAGTGAGTAGATTTTTGACCGTGTTGTTATAAGACCACAAAGACTGTTGGTTAACTTTCTGGGCAACTACTCTGGCCCAAACCATAAGCATAATGAAGGGGACACGGAGAATTATGGACTGGGTTGTCCTGAAGATGACCTGTGTGTTGTGCAGAAAAAGCCAAAGCTTAGAGTGTGACCTTTCCAAGGTCCTGTCATGGATGGACCAGTCTTTCATGACCTAAGCTGCCTACATTTGCTGTATTTTCTATTTACTGTGTCACCTTAAAAATAAAACATTGTCACACAGTGGGTCCCTACTTCTGTTAGATTTGTTATGGTCTGGTTCTAGTTATTTTTGAGTAGGGCAGGAAAAAAGAACTATGATTTAGAATGGAGGCACACACATGTATATAGAAGGCCAGATGGTTACTCTTTCAGACCATATGGGTCATGTGTTCTCTTGCTTTCTATGTTTTGTTAGTTAGTTACTTTGTTTGTTTGTTTGAGACTGGGTATCTCTATGTAGCCCTGGCTGTTCTGAAACTTGCTATGTAGTCTAGGCTGGTCTCAAACTCACAGAGATGTGTCTGTCTTTGCCTCCCTTTGGCTGGGATTAAAGGTGAGTGTCACCAGGCCTGGCTTGGCATTCTTTCTTATGTCTATTCCAACTTGCTATTGTGGTTTGAAAGTGGCGATAGGTAATATATAGAGAAATCAGAGTGGTTGGGTAGATTTTATTTTGGAAGCTAAACTATGTGTTTGTGTTCATGGATGTGCCTATACATGAGAAGGCCAGAGGTTGGTACTTAGTTGCTCTTCATCTTTTTTTTTTTTGAGACAAAATCTCTCACTGAACCTGAAGCTCACTCCCCAAGGGTCCTCTTGTCTACATTCCAGATTACAAGTGTGTACTGATATGCCCATTTTTTTATATGGGTGCTGAAGTTTGTATGGAAAGTACTGTACCAGACTGTCAACCTCCCCAGTCCCAGGATGCTGAAGTTTTTAGATCATATAAATTTGGGGGTTTCACAGAATTTTCCTTCAGATACTTTCAAACATCTCTGAAAGAGCAAGTCTTAGCTTGTTCGTCATTCAGTGGTCACCAAGTGCATGGTCTGGTATGCAGGCTTCAGTTTGCAAGGTGTACTCTAGTGTGCAGAAGAGTCAGGGTGACAGTATTGGAATAGCCTGGGTTTGGAGGAGTGTGTTGGTCTGAGCAAGGGTAACATGCAGTACATAGAAAGAGAAGGCTTCTGAAAAGTTCCCAGAAAAGTTCCAGGATGTGGCCAGCAGTCTGCTGAAGAAGGTGCTCTTGAGGAACATTCTATTTTGGTACAGTGGATAGAAAATAAAGGAATAGAAATAAGAAGAAAATAATCAGTGGTTAGGAAGAGGAAAATAAGTTTGGGTTTGGGATTGTTAAACTTGATAAAACAAAAACCCAATCCAACCCAAACCAAACCAACCAACCAACCAACCAAACAAACAAATAAACAAAAAATAAAAAAGAAAGGAAAAGGAAAAGAGAAAAAGAAGGAAAAAGAAAATACTCAAACTCCAAAACCTTGGAGAGAAAGAATAGATCTAAACACATAGGTTTGAGAATCAAGTTGTATCAAGTACAAAAGCCAGAAATTATAATAAAACCTAAGTGATTTAATGTCTCTTCTGAAGAAAATAATGAAGTTATGATGCAGCATCAAATATGAGGCATAAAATCAAGCACAGCTAGCTTAAGTCTTTAACCTAAGTGACAGTCTTAAAAATTATTTATAAAAGTCCTTCAGATAAAAGCCTGGGAATGACAATGATTGTGTCCTAATGAAGCCAAGAATCATACCTTACCTCCTGGACCAGACTTCTCATTGTCTCTTCTCTAAGGTGTGCAACTCACTGGAAGCCCCACTTGATTCAGCCACTCAGTCTTAAGGAAATGACTACGCAGTTATCGCTGAGCTGGGGAAAGAACACAATTTGAAATACATAACAGGCTCATGCTTGTCGTCCCAGTACTTGGGAGGCTGAGGTATATGTGTATTTTGAGTTCAAGGGCAGCTTTGATCACATGAGGACCCTGTCCTGAAAAACAATAAAGCAACTGAACATACCATTTCTGCAGAATGTGGACTGCTCTACTACTGTAAAATTGAAAAGATGTAAGTTGAAAAATGAGTCAGGGGCCATTAGTTCATATAAAAATAGATATTTGGAAATATGAATATTAAATACATAGATTCTGTAGCCAAAAGCATGAAACATATCAAAGATGAGTTGTAGATGACATCACTCCAGATCACTGGTTCTTACCCTGTGGGTCATGAGTCCTTTGGCAAAACTTCTATCTCCAAAAAATATTTGCATTATGATTCATTGTTTCCTTTCTTTCTCTCTTTCTCTTTTTCTTTCTCTCTTTCTCTTTTTCTTTCTCTCTTTCTTTCTTTCTCTCTTTCTTTCTTTCTTTCTTTCTTTCTTTCTTTCTTTCTTTCTTTCTTTTTTTGGTTTTTCAAGACAAGGTTTCTCTGTATAGCCCTGGCTATCCTAGACCAGGCTGGCCTCGAACTCAGAAATCTGCCTGCCTCTACCTCCCAAGTGCTGGAATTAAAGGTATGAGCCACCACTGCCCAGCTTACATTACATAACAGTAGCAAAATTACAGTTATGAAGTAGCAACAAAATGTGTTTTATGCTTGGGGGTCACCACACCATGAGGAGCTGTATTAAGGGGGCCAAGAATTAGGAGAGTGAGAGTCTCTGCCCTGGATAGTGCTATTTTTGAGGACTTACTCCGAGTCAGAGCACAGTCTCAGCTTTCTCGATGTTCTATCATCTTTTCTGTGAGCCTCTTATCAGTGACAGTGTAGATGTTCTCAGTGTTGGAAATGAGGTTTCTGATACTCAGCAATACAAGGCACTGTGCCATTGGAGGAGCTGTACTGACTCAGGAACCATCAGGCTATCACCCACTGGCTGATGACCTCCTCTGACACAAACCAAAGGCACAAGTGACAGGAACACGTGCTTTTGGAAAACTGAAAAGGCAATTTGAGTAGGATTAAGAATAAATGAATAAAACTCCAGTTATTTCACGTGACCAGCATATTTCCTAGTAAGCTTAGATAATGATAAAAGCCTTGGAGATGAGGGATGAGTGTGTATGTAGATTTCTTGTTTTCTCTAAGAGCAGAAATCATAATCAACAGTCAGTGCAATTAAGAAAATGTACAATAAAAATAAAGGGAAAGAGGGAAAAGCTCAGGTACTGCTACTAGTTAAGGTTCAAAGTTTTAAAATCTGATTTACAAACATAGTAAATGGAGCCAAGCATGGTGGCACATGTATTTAAATCTTGCACTCAGGACAAAGAGGCAGATAGATCTGTGAATCTGAGGCCAGCCAGAGTAAGTTCCGTGATAGCCAGGGCTACACAGAGAAACCCTGTCTTCAAAACAAACAAAATTGTAAATGAACAGTGCATGCTTTACATATGACCATTTAGTCACAGCAAGTCTGAGAGGAACATTTTTTGTTGTTACATTTAATTATGTGTGTGTGTGTGTGTGTGTGTGTGTGTGTGTGTATGTGTGTCCATGTCTCAACCTCTCTTCTGTTCAGGGTATCAGTCATGTTGGATTTAGACTCATTTTAATCCCACATGATCTTGTCTCAATCCGATCACACCTGCAGAGAATCTCTTCCTAAAACAGTCTTGCCCATTGACTCTATGTCGATTTAAAACCTTTTGCCTATTTTTCAGGAACGTGATGGCTTTAACATTTTCTGCACACAGGGTTACGTAGAAGGACAAATGATGCAGCTGTACTATAATCTCAAAAATAAAAAGATCACTTCATTAAAAAGGGGGGAAAAGCCCTGGCTTGTAAGCTAGGCATGACAGTGTCTGCCTATAGTACTACAAGCCTTCTCTTAGGAGGCTGAGGCCAAACTGTGAGTTCCAGGCCAGACTGGGCTACATAACGAGACCTGTCTGGAGAAAAGGAGTTGAGCTGGATGCTGCCATTACTCTCTGCCATGGGAGTACTTACACTCATTTAGGATAGAATGTTAATGGATAATAGTAACCATTTCAAATCCACCACCACTGCAGTGCTTGCCTTGTAGGTCTGTTCTGAGCTGTTATAGTTTAGTGATACAAACCAACCTGGCCAGTATGTCTACTTTTTTTTTTTCAAAGTAAAAGCCAGAGAAAGGAGCCAGCTAAGTTCAAGGCTGTTCAGATTGTATCATTTTCTGGAAACCATCTTTATTGTTTGGGGTGAGAAGTTGAAGGTTTATTTTTATGTGACTCTGTTTTTAGCTGCTTACCAGTGCTGAGGCTTGTAGTGGAAGCCCCTTTGTATGACACATCCCCTGCTTCATGTGTCCCTGGAGTATATCATGTGCCAAGTCATCACTTGGCCCAGGGTAGTTGGCTTGTGCGAGAGAGGAAACATCTTGATAACTCACTGAGATGGTTTATGTCAGAGAGAGAGAGTCGCAGCTTCTTGGAGCTCACCAGGGCATCCTTGGAGGTAAGGGAAGAGCCAAGGCCTTACAACTTGCTTGACCAGGGCCGTTGTTCATCACACCTGATTACACAACTGGGTCATTCAGCTGCCATTTTCTCAGACTCCTATGTAGTGGTATTTGGTAATGACGTCAATTCTTTTCCTGTCTGACCCTGAAAATTACAGTGACTCAGTGCAGGCTAGTCAACCTTAAAGATTAAATCGAGGACATTGGCTTAATGATTTTAGCAGTGAGTATAAAGAATTTCTCGAGTATGAGAATCATATTATAAAATAGAGCTGAAAATTTTGTTTTATCTTAAAGAGAAATTAGCACAGTTGAAAATGAATCTTAGGATTGAATTTTTCTTCCTTCCTTCCTTCCTTTCTTCCTTTCTTCCTTCCTTCCTTTTGACAAAGCCTTGCTATATATAGTTCCAACTCTTTTCTTTACTATTATTTATTTATTTATTTAAAATAATTTATTTATTTAAAATATTCTAGATTTTTTTCCCCTCTCAGTCCACCCTCTGACTGTTCCACATCCCATATCTCCTCCTGGCACCCCTGTCTCCATGAGGATGACCCCACCCCCACCCCACCAGACCTCTAAACTGCCTGGGGCCTCCAGTCTCTTGAGGGTTAGGTGCATCTTCTCTGACTAAATCCAGACCTGCCAGTCCTATGCTGTGTGTTGGGACTTCCTATCAGCTGTTGTTTGCTGCCTGGTTGGTGGTCCAGTATCTGGGAGATCTCCAAGGGACCAGGTTAATTGAGACTGCTGGTCCTCCTACAGGGTTGCCCTCCTCCTCAGTTTCTTCCAGCTTTCCCCTAATTCAACCACAGGGGTCAGCAGCTTCTGTCCATTGGTTTGATGCAAATATCTGCATCTGACTCTTTCAGCTGCTTGTTGGGTCTTTCAGAGGGCAGTCAAGATAGATCCCTTTTTGTGAGTTCTCCATTGCCTCAGTAAGAGTGTCAGGCCTTGGGGCCTCCCCTTGAGCTGGATCCCACTTTGGGCCTGTGGCTGGACCTTCTTTTCCTCAGGTTCCTCTCCATTTCCACTCTTGCAGTTCTTTCAGACAGGAACAATTATGGGTTAGAGTTTTGACTGTGAGGTGGTAATCCCATCCCTCACTTGATGCCCTGTCTTCCTGCTGGAGGTAGGCTCTACAAGTTCTCTCTCTTCAATGTAGGGCATTTCATCTAAGGTCTCTCCCTTTGAGTCCTGAGAGTCTCTAACCTCCAAGATCTTTGGTAAATTCTGGGGAGTCCCCACAATCTCCTCCCTCCTGAGGTTGCATATTTCCATTCTTTCTGCTGACCCTCAGGGATTTTAGTCCAATATTGGATAGTGTTCCTCTCTCTTGCTGGCTTACAACTTGCTATGTAAACCAGGTTGACATTGAACTTATGATTCTCTTGTTTCTGCCTTCTGAGTGCTGAGTTGACAAGCCCAGTTTGAAGATTGTATTTCTTTAAAAAAAAAAAATTAAGTACACTCCTGAAATCCTGACTCTTGGGTGGTAAAGACAAGAAGATCACAAATTCAAGGCCATACTTTCTCCACGAGACTTTTGTCTGAAAAAGAAAGAAAGAGCAAATGGGTCTGAGTGTGATGGCAGCTCTCATGAGTCAGAGGCAAGCAGAGTTTTAAGGCCAACCTGACCTACATATCCAATTCAGAGTCATACAAGGCTACATAGTGAGACCCTATCAAGGGAAGGGTGGTAGAGTAGAGAGAAGAGGATTTATATAGAAACTTCTCTAAGACAGAATACAAAAAAGCCAACAAGCAAATAAGAAAACATTCAATTTTATTAATGAGAATAAAAAGTAGTAGTGAACTATCACCTCCAACCAATTTGAGTTGTCAGTACCTAAAGCCAACCAACCAACCATATCTGAAAATGGGAAGGAAGCCTTGCCCATGGAATCTCAATGATACAAATATGGTGGTCAAAATGCTAAAAATGGAAAATCCTGTTCCCTGGCCAACTGTGATGCAATTGAACTCAGCATCTGGGGAGGTGTTTTACACCCATTGTGTAGCAGAGTATTTGGGATATTCAATAGGTAGATGGTAGAAACTCAAATGTCTACAGCAGATGAATGAAAAACAAAATGTAGTGCACACGTAGAATGGATATTTAGTCCCAAGATGGAAGGACATTTGGAAGAGGTGTGAAAACAGAACCTAAGTGGGACAAGTATGCACAAGAAGACGAACAGCACATGATCCCCATATATATATATATACATATATATGTTAAATCCATCCATATATATATATATATATATATATATATATATATATATGTTAAATCCATAAAGACAGAAAACAGGATGGTGGATAGGTGGATACCAGGTCTGGTGTGATTTTGGGGACCAGGAATGGGAGGGAACATGGAGGGAGTGCAGCATTTCAAATTTGCAAGATGAAGTTTAGCAGTGAATAGTTCAGTTGCTTGTGTGATAATCTGGGTACACTCCATGTTTCTGAGCTTCACATTTAAACACTATGGAGATGGTCCAAAACAACCCCAAAGCATCATCTTATCTGTGGTCCTTAATCTCCTGCATTATAACGAAGTACACCTATCTTTAAAGATGTGAGCAGAAAGAACTCAGTCACAGACATGCAGTAGCTGAGTTAAATTAGACTGGCTCTCCATAAGAACGTTCCACTGGATGGAGTGAATGCTGCTTCCTCTTCCTGAACTCTGCATAGAGGTCAGCTCTCAGCTGGCCAACTATTCTTAGAATTTACTTTCTGCTGGAAGAAGCTCCGTCAGCTAAGGCTACACTATACACAGACTGAGACTATATAGGGTACAAAGGTACAGCTGCCGTGCCTTTGTGTGAGGCAGCGTAGAGGGCTCTCCAGCTTCAGAGACTCACGTAGTTCTGCCAAGGTTTCTATTTCTGTTCCATTGCAGCTCACTTCTTTTCCTGCCTGTCCTGCTACCCTGGTTCCATACCTACATCGTCCAAGAGAGACCTCCCCAGTTAGTGCTGTATTACAGAGCAATAGTGATAAAAACTGTACGATATTGGTACAGAGACAGGCAGGAAGATCAATGGAATAGAATTGAAGATCCAGAAATGAACACACACGCATATGGTCACTTGATTTTTTACAAAGGAGCTAAAACTATACAGTGGAAAAAAGACAGCATTTTAAACAAATGGTGCTGGTTCAACTGGCAGTCAGCATGTAGAAGAATGCAAATCAATCCATTCTTATCTCCTTGTACAAAGCTCAAGTCCAAGTGGATCAAGGACCTTCACATAAAACCAGATACACTGAAACTTATAGAGGAGAAAGTGAGGAAGAGCCTCAAACATTTGGGCACAAGGGAAATTTTCCTGAACAGAACGCCAATGGCTTGTGTTGTAACATCAAGAGTAGACAAATGGGACCTCAGGTTGAACACTCTGACAAGACATCACATGGCATTTGATGCTGCTGCTTGCTTTAGCTGAGTTCTCGCTGGGGTGAACAATCCACCTGCCCAGCACAGTTAACTGTTTCCCTCAACACATCCCTGTTAGCATTTCCCAACACTGTAGGTCTGTTCCAGTCATCATTCCTCTTTTGGGAGAATACGTCTCAGGGTGCTCTCTGTAACTGGCATCAAGCAATATGACAACTCACGTTTCTGTATACAGCTCGACAGCTAATTTGTGAAGTTTTAGTTTGCTGGGATGGTGGTTCGTACAATCATGACTCGAGAAACATCTGGATGGTGTCTCTCATCCCTGTGGTGAACACAGTAATATTTCTATCAAGTTCTCCATCCATATTTTCTAGCTAATAAGCTTGTTTGTTTGATAAGGGACTTCAAGAGGTTTTAATTTTGTCAGTGGGCCATTGCTGAAAGAGACGTAATACTGCCCAAGGAACCTAAAACCAATAACGTCCAGTTTGGGCAAGAAGAAAGGCACCTCTAGCTGGGCCTCATTGTTTGGCACACTGAAATGCACATCATCTAGACAGATACATCTTAGCACTTTCCATTCTGTAAAAATTCTGGCCAAGTCTCAGAAGCAGCTTGTTTTTACACATGGTTTCTCCACTGTGCGGTTTTCTCATTTCTATAACAGATTCTAACATTCTGAAATAAGATGATGCACACAAATGTTATGAATCTTTTAATTTTGAACTGCTCCTCATCCTTTGCTTTTTAATTGTATTGGGTTTTTGGAAGAGACTAAACAAATAGTACTCTATAGAAACCCACATCTTTTTGTTTTGTTGAGACAGGGTTTCTCTGTGTAGCATTGGCTGTCCTGGAATTCACTCTGTAGACCAGGTTGGTTTCGAACTCAGAAATCCACCTGCCTCTGCCTCCCAAGTCCTGGGATTAAAGGCGTTTGCCACTACTGCCCAGCAGAACCCTACATTTTTTAAAATTAGATATTTTCTTTATTTACATGCCAAATAATATCTCCTCTCCTGGTTTCCCCTCTGGGAAAAAAGAAAGAAAGAAAAAGAAAGGAAAGAAAAAAAAACAAAACAACAACAACAAAAACCAAAACCCTGTTCCCTTCCCCTCTCCCCCTCCTCACTAACCCACCCTCTCCCACTTCTTGGCCCTGGGCATAGAACCTTCACAGGACCAAGGGCCTCTCCTCCCACTGATGACCAATTAGGCCATCCTCTGCTATACATATGCTGCTGGAGCCATTAGTCCCACCATGTGCACTCTTTGGTTGGTGGTTTAGTCCCTGGGAGCTCTGAGGGTACTAGTTAGTTCATATTGTTATTCACCCTATGGGGCTTCAAACCCTTTAGCTCTTTGGGTCTTTTCTCTAGCTCCTTCATTGGGGATCCTGTGCTCAGTCCAATGGATGGTTGTGAGCCTATACTTCTCTAATTGTCAGGCACTATCAGAGCCTCTCAGGAGACAGCTATATCAGGCTCCTGTCAGCCAGCACTTGCTGGCATCCACAATAGTGTCTGGATTTGATGATTGAATATGGTAAGGATTCCCAGGTGGAGCAGTTTCTGGATTGTCCTTCCTTCAGTCTCTGTTCCATAGTTTGTCTCTACAACTCCTTCCATGGGTATTTTGTTCCCCCTTTTAACAAGGAATGAAGTATCCACACTTTGATCTTCTTCTTGAGTTTCTTGTGGTTTGTGGATTGTACTTTGTGTATTCCAATCTTCAGGGCTAATATCCACTTATCAGAGAGTGCATACCATGTGTGTTCTTTTGTGATTGGGTTACCTCACTCAGGATGATATTCTCCAATCCATCCATTTCCCTAAGAATTTCATAAATTCATTGTTTTTAATGGCTGAGTAGTATTCCATTGTGTAGATGTACCTCATTTTCTGTATTCATTCCTCTGTTGAGGGACATCTGGGTTGTTTCCAGTTTCTGGTTATTATAAATAAGGCTGCTAAGAACATAGTGGAACATGTGTCCTTATTACATGTTGGAGCATCTTCTGGGTATATGCCCAGGAGTGAACCCCACATCTTAAACTTTTGATTTGACCACTTTCTTGTGATGAAGTTCAGGTTGAACACTCTGACAAGACTTTTTGTAGATGCCTCACAACAAGTGAACACCAATATTGAGCTGTTCCATCCAGAATCTTTGTTCACTAGGGTAACGTGGCTATTGCTAGTCTTTTAGTAGAGAAAATTTCCCTTTGTTCTGATGCATGGTTTGTAGGGTATCATTTTCCTACAGTATAAGTGGCCTTTCGGTAGATCCACACAAAGCTGCTGCTTGTGAGCTGCTAGTTTAACCAGCGATTGCAAAATTCTTCTCTGCAGGCCTTGTATCATTCTGTTCTCTCTCCATTTGACTAACAGCAGCCTACTTTTATGTAGCTTTATAAATGATGGCTCACCAAGCTTTCGGAGTTTCAGAAATCAGGTAGGGTCAACATGCTGACAGTTTGATTATGAATGGAGTTGTGCAATCTTTTGCAAATGCAATTGGCTCATTTTCTTTTCTGTGAACTGTTATGCATGTTTCTTAGCAATGCAATTTAGACTACTTTTGATTCTTCTCATCATTTTAAGTATCTTGACGTTTTTCTGACTTACAAACTCCCAGACCCTTTATTGGTGGTTGCAGTGGTAAGCGGCCACTCAGGGTGACGTTTGTCTTTTGCATTTCCTTGTGGAGATTTGTTGTCATTTTTCTTACAGAAAGTTTACGATGGTTTTATAGAACCAGGCTGAGGTTTCTTTACTGTTATTCCATTTGGAGGTAGGGCCATTATTAGCTTAGGACAATTCTACTAGGCTCCACTCGACAACTACCAAGCCACAGCTTGTGTCGTCATCTGCCAGGTGAGAGTCGACTGCTAGGCTACCCCAGCTCTCTGTCTCTCTATTTTTCTATTCTCTCTTTTCCCCTTCTTCACTCTTTTCATTCCCCACCTGTTCCCGGCTGGCCTCTTCCTCTTCTTTCTCTCTCTTTCTCCCTCTTTGTCCCCACCCCTTCTCTGTCTTTATCTTTTTCCAGGTCCCCTTCCCTTCCCCACCAATAAATCATCCTTATACTAGGTCTGTCACATGGCTTGATTGTTTAAGAGGATGGCTTGGCATGGGTCTGCCAGATGCTCCCTCTCGCCGCATCATACTACTGCTTTATAAAACACAAAATCATGGTCATGGCAGTTCCTACGTCCATGTTATTTCTTCTAATATTTCTATTGTTCTATTTCCTACATTTTTTACTCTTTAAACTTTGGAGTTTACTGGGATATTGATTGAGGAAACATAATTTTTAATAAATTATACTATATGGTCTCCCCCCAAAAGTGAATTTCAAAAGTGAAATTCTGATTTACTAGAGAAAGCATAAAGTATCTAAGCAGGAAAATAAATAACCGAAATGAGGAAGAATGACAATGAAAAGCATTTAATGAAAGAGAGACTCCAGTAATGTAGTATTCAAAAGAGCACAGGAAGGTGCTTGTTAATTATAGCCACAATAATGTGAGGTTTTATTGGGAAGAAATGGGAAAAGAAGGAAGAAAAGGAGGAATAGGAGGAGACGGAAGAGGGATTGGAGCAGGTAGAGGAGACGGAGGATGGAGTCAATCCTGCAAGTACAATAGGCACTTTCTAAGCATGGCCTTAACAGGACTACCTCTTTGAAAGGATTTAGTAAATTCAAGGGTGTGCTTTCTTTAATACTTAACAATTCCATGCATACATAATAATCTGAAGCTGGAAATAAGCCTACTGTCTTTCAACAATAGGATAGATGAATAAATTGTGCTATGTTTATAAAATTTGGTATATACTATTGTACTGAAATGAATAGGATTACATAAAGCAGCCTGACTGGCTCTCACAAGCATGTTATTGAGGGGAAGGTATCAGCTGTAATATGCACTATAAAATTTTACCTCTATAGAGTTTCATAACAGTTGTAACTAGACTATAAGGCTAGGGCCCATTCTTTGCTGGAAAAATAATATAAACATCTAGGAACTCATAATTATTAACACTAAAATATTGACCATTTCGTGGGGGAAGGAGACAAACGTGGATGGACAGAAGCAGGTAAACAAAGAGCATACAGGTAGGATATCACAGCCTTCTGTTTCTTGATCTGTATGGCAGGAAAAGATTTTGCTTAATAAACAGGGGCCTGGGTGTACATTTTTAATGAGATGTTTTTTATTAGTCTTTGACAATTTTACACATGCATGCAATGTATTTTGACCAAATTTACTTCCTATTTCTTCTCTTCAACTCCTCCTGGATCTATTCCTTCCCCTCAACTTCTCCTGGACCCCCTCAACTTGCCACCCTCACGTCCTGTTTTTCTTTCTTTTAATAATCCACTGAGTGTAATTAATGTTGTCCCTATGTTCATGGGCACGAGACCATCCACAGGCTACCAGGGTCCAACCTACCAGGCCATATCACTGAAGAAAGTCAACTCTCCTCTACAGCCATCAGCTGTCAATAACTCCTCAGCTAGGGGTAGAGTTCATAAGCCGCCCCTCCAGTCCATGCCAGAGTGGTGGTTTCATCTTGTACAGGCAGCCACAGTTACTGTGGGCTCATGAGTGCAATCGTCTTGTCATTTTCACAAAAAGCCAGATGTATATTTTAGATACATGTATTATATTTCACATTAAAAGACATTTATGAATACTTTTTAAATCTTATAGAGTTGAAGCCACCCAAAAGAAAGCATCCTCTAGGGCTGGCAAGATGGCTCAGCAGGTAAGAGCACTGACTGCTCTTCCAAAGGTCCTGAGTTCGAATCCCAGCAACCACATGGTGGCTCACAACCACCTGTAATGAGATTGGACGCCCTCTTCTGGTGCGTCCGAAGACAGCTACAGTGTATGACGCCGGAGCGAGTGCGGCCGGCAGAGGTCCTGAGTTCAAGTACCAGCAGCCATACACATGATGGCTCACAGCCATCTGTACAGCTACAGTGTACTCATACACATAAAATAAATAAAATAAATCTAAAAAGAAGAAAGAAAGCATACTCAAACTCATTAGCAGCTAGGAAAATAGAATTAAAATATCAATGAACTAGTACCTTGTATGAAACAAAATAACAAACCCAAATGAGTAATAATTCCTCTTATCAATGAGGATGAGGGGAAGGTTCTTTCATACATACCGAATGTTACAGCTTTATTGGAAACTGATGTGTAATGCCCACTACAAGAAAAATAAACAAAACAAACCACCATGATTCATTCAATCTTGAATGCTTGCTAGTACTTGGGAAACGTAGGTGCAAGTAAGAACTATTGTTATAACACCTCTGAGGTTAAACAACTTAATAAAGTAATAGCTGACTAAATTATAACATGAAACACCACAGGATACGATATGCCGCTAATAAAGAAGGAACGAGAGACGCTATACTGTCCTAGAAGGGGTTTCCATAAAGTCTCACTGAGGGGCAAGGAGGAAGTGAGGAGCACAAAAGGTGTTGTGCCGTTTGCGTGAGACAACACCAGCAACATACGTTTCCAAATTCACACAAACAACTCAGAGACAGTGGGGGACCTGAACTGTGCTGCTCACCTGAGTTTTGAATGGGACATCCAGGCTGATGCAGTTGCATTTGGAAGAGAAAGCCTAACCAACAGCTAGATATATGGAGCTGAGGGTGTATATCACAGTGATGGTCAGAGGTTGTCTACCAAACATCTCCTCTTTCTCCTCTTCCTTCTCCTCCTCCCCTTCCTCCTTTTCTTCCTCCTCTTACTCCCTTCCCCTCCTCCTCCTCCTCTTCTTCCTCCTCTTCCTCCCTTCCCCTCCTCCTCCTGCTATTCTCTTCCTCCTCTCCCCCCCACCCCTTGCTTCTTCTGGTTTTTTTAAGATAGGGTTTCTCTGTGTTACAGCTTTGGCTGTCCTGGAACTGGCTCTGTAGACCTGCTGTACTTGAACTCACAGAGATCTACCTGCTTCTGCTGCTCAAGTGCTGGCATCAAAGGCATGTGCCACCATTGCTGGACATACAGAATTGCCACAGATGAACACATAGCAGTAAGACAATTACTTACAATTTCAGAAGAAGAGCATTAGCAAAAAGAGGCTATCTTAAATATGGTGACATATCTATGTGGTTCCTGGTAGATTTTCCCTTTCCTTCTAAGTGAATTGCATTTTTTTCTGGATGCCACGGGTCCATTTTCTTGTGTTCATGGTATTTACCTCTGGGCCACACTCCCAGCCCCTGTTTTTTTGAGACCCTGTCTCACTTCAGGTTGCCTTTGAAGTTGACATCCTCCTCCTCCTCCATGTCTGGAATCTCCACCTCCAGAGGGCTGGAATTACCGGTGGTACATACCACCCGGCTGAGCGACAACACCTGAGAATAGTGATGTGAACAGGCTATGGTCATGTGTCCTGATGTGTCCTGTTACTTCAATGTACTGATTACAAGTTACAACTCAGTGAATTTTCTTTTTTCTTTTTTTTTAGTTTTAAAAATAATTGAGCATATATATATATATATATATATATATATATATATATATATATAAAATTTTATTTTATGTGTATGGGTGTTTTACTTGCATGCATGTCTGTTTGTGTACCATTGATGTGCCTGGTGTCCTCAGAGGCCAGAAGAGGACACCACATCTCCTGGGGCTGAAATTACAGATGATTATGAGCCACTCTGTTGGTAATGGAATTGAACCTCAGTCCTCTGAAAGAGTACTCTTTACTGCTGCGCCATTTTTCCAGACCCCTACTACTTATACTTAACAAAAATTAAGTGTAATGCTGGAGAGATGGCTCAGAAGGTAAAAGTGTTTGCTGCAGAAGGTTGGCGACTGGAGTTCAAATTCTGGAACCCACAGAGGTTTGTTGACCTCCACAAGTGCACTGTGGCATATGTGTCTGGTTGTACATATGTGTCCATACATAAATCCTGTGCACACATTAACACACACACACACACACA
>JADRCD010211807.1:8882-74342 GCA_019843815.1 Montemys delectorum | reverse complement strand
TAACTCCAGCCTGTGTCAAGTTGACACATAAAACTAGCCAGTACAATGTCTGTATACCCTGTACATGCATGCTGTGCAAGAGGGTCAGAAAAGGGTGTGGGATCCTATAGAAGTATAGTTACAGATGGCTGTAACTCACCAAATGGATGATGAGAATCGAATGCTGAGAGTTGAAAAGAGGACCCCTGGAAGAGCAGCCCACGGCTTTAACCACTGAGCCATATCACTAGACCTGGGTAACTTTTTACATACAATTAAATGCTTTATTTAATTTTTTATTAGATTTTTTTATTTATATCTCAAATGTTATCCCCTTTCCTGGTTTCCTCTCTGAAAAAAAAAATCCTATTCCCTCCCCCCTTCCCCTGCTCACCAACCCATCCTCTCTTGCTTTTTGGCTCTGGCATTCCTCTACACTGGGGCATAGAACCTCCACAGGACCAAGTGCCACTCCTCCCATTGATGACCGACTAGCCATCCTCTGCTACATATGCTGCTGGAGCCATGAGTCCAACCATGTGTACTCTTTGGTTGGTGGTTTAGTCCCTGGGAGCTCTGGAGGAACTGGTTAGTCCATATTGTTGTTCGTCCTAAGGGCCTACAAACCCTTCAGCTCCTTGGGTCCTTTCTCTAGCTCCTCCATTGGGGACCCTATACTCAGTCCAATGGATGGCTGTGAGCTTCTACTTCTGTATTAATGAGGCACTGGCAGAGCCTCTCAGGAGATAGCTATATCAGGCTCCTGTCAACCAGCACTTGCTGGCATCCACAATAGTGTCTGGGTTTGGTGAATGTGTATGAGCAGGATCCCCTGGTGGGGCAGTCTCTGGATTATCCTTCTTTCAGTCTCTGCTCCACACTTTGTCTCTGCAACTCCTTCCATGGGTATTTTGTTCCTCCTTCTAAGACGGACCGAAGTATCCACACTTCAGTCTTCCATTTTCATAAGTTTCTTCTGGTTTGTGGATTGTATCTTGGGTGTTCTGAGCTTTTGGGCTAATATTCACTTATCAGTGAGTGTATGCCATGTGTGTTCTTTTGTGATTGGGTTACTTCACTCAAGATGATATCCTCCAGATCCATCCATTTCCCTAAGAATTTCATAAATTCATTGTTTTTAATAGCTGAATAGTACTCCATTGTGTAGATGTACCACATTTTCTGTATCCATTCCTCTGTTGAGGGACATCTGGGTTCCTTCCAGCTTCTGGCTGTTATAAATAAGGCTGCTATGAACATAGTGGAGCATGTGTCCTTATTACATGTTGGAGCATCTTCTGGGTATATGCTCAGGAGAGGTATTGCTGGGTTCTCAGGTAGTACTATGTCCAGTTTTCTGAGGAACCATCAAACTGATTTCCAGAGTGGTTGTACTAGCTTGCAATCCCACCAGCAATGAAAGAGTGTTCCTCTTTCTCCACAATATCGCCAGCATCTACTGTCACCTGAGTTTTTTTATCCTAGCCATTCTAACTGGTGTGAGGTAGAAACTCAGGGTTGTTTTGATTTGCATTTCCCTGATAACTAAGGATGTTGAACATTTCTTTAGGTGTTTCTCTGACATTCAAGTTTCCTCACTTGAGAATTCTGTTTAGCTCTGTACACCATTTTTCCATTGGGTTGTTTGGTTCTCTGGAGTCTAACTTCTTGAGTTCTTTGTTTATATTGGATATTAGCCTTCTATCGGATATAGGATTGGTAAAGATCTTTTCCCAATCTGTTGGTTGCCGGTTTGTCCTATTGACAGTGTCCTTTGCCTTACAGAAGCTTTGTAATTTTATGAGGTCTCATTTGTCAATTCTTGAACTTAGAGCATAAGCCATTGGTGTTCTGTTCAGGAAATTTTCCCTGTGTCCATGTGCTCGAGGCTTTTCCCCACTTTCTTTTCTACTAGATTCAGTATATCTGGTTTTATGCGGAGGTCCTTGATCCACTTAGACTCGAGCTTTGTACAAGGAGATAGGAATAGATAGATTTTCAATTTTCTACATGCTGACCAATAGTTGAGCCAGCCCCATTTGCTGAAAATGCTGTCTTTTTTGCATTGTATAGTTTTAGCTCCTATGTCAAAGATCAAGTGACCATAGGTATGTAGGTTCATTTCTGGACCTTCAATTGTATTCCACTAATCTACCTGCCTGTCACTGTACCAATATCATGCAGTTTTTATCGCAATTGCTCAGTAGTAGAGCTTGAGGAAATGTGGTAGGACAAAAGTTAGTGTCGAGTATAAATCTGAGTGACTGGGGAACACAACTTTAAATGGAAATTCAGTGTTGAACCTTCTGAGAAAGTGACATCTGAGCAAGCAAGGACCTATGGATCTGAGGCACACCTTCAGGAAGACATCCAGAGTAGGCAAGGACTTAAGGGTATGAAGGACAACTGTATAAACATATCCAGAATATTCAGTTCCTAAGATATGAGATTTAACTAAGAAATCTAACTGCTACAGGTATATTCTGCCCTTTATTCTTTTCAACATAAAGTCATATTGATTTTTTTGCAAATGTTATGTTCTGATATGTTTTCATTAATCAGAAGCACAATTTAGGCTTTTTATCTCAGGACTTGGGAGGTAGAGTTAGGCTTTTTCCCTGAGTTCAAGGGCACTTTGGCCTACATTATGAATTCCAGGATATTCAGGACTACAGAGAAAGACTCTTCATGAAGAAGATATTATGTAGAAGGAAGATGAGGAGGGGGAGGAGGAGGAACAAGAGGAGGAGGAGAAAGAAGAAGAGGAGGAATAAAGCAAGGAGGAAGCTAATTTAATATTTTAAAAACTATATTTTAAAAGCTGAAATATAAAGCAAAACTTGTCTATGTACATGTATCTACATATAAATTCTAATATGTGAATGTGTGTGTTTGTTTATGTACATACGTTATTTTTTGAGATTCCATAAAAAGTAAAAGTTTTATTGACAACATGTTTGTCTCTTGCTTTACTTCTGAAAATTACATTTTGAAAAGTTAAATTTAATCAAATGTACATGATTCTACAAGTTTAGATTATTTTCTAAACAACCACTTAGAACAGACTGCCCTAAATAAGATACTATCAGCCCTAGCAGAAGAAATTCTGGTACACAATTATTTTTATTGTGGCCTTGACAATTACTTTAATATATCAGCAACAGCAATGGGTACCTAATCATGACACCTAATTATGCCAAATTTATATATATATATCTGAACAACATTTCACTTATAACTCTCCAACTCATTCAAACATAGGATAAAGAGATGTCATCTTCACATGATTGCCCCATCTTTGCAGTCTGAATAGATGCTGGTAATTTGAGCCTGAGAAACTGTGCTACATGACATCCTTGACAGTGTGGTCTGGACTTGAGCTTTCTCAAATTTCAGTTAAGTACATGTGGGTGTGGCTGGGTCTGAAGATGGAAGACATTAGTTTTCTCTTCCTAGCAATCCATGCTTATTTACTTAAACAAATCAACCAACCAATCAATCAATCAACCAACCAACAAATAAATAAAAACATCCTAAATTCCTTTTGCTGAGCATAAACAAATTATTCTTCCCCAAACAACAGGTTAATTAAGAAGTACATATTACACAGAACACTGGGCTGTTTCCTGCCATTTCCATGTGTTCTTTTTTGTCTACCTTCTCTTCGCTGCCTTCCTCTATGACTTGCTCGCCTCCCTCTGATCTGCTCTCTCCTTTCTTTCTGTCCTCGCTTCTTTCCTTTGGGAACAGAGAAATTTATGAAGAGTACCCAGTACTTCTGGGTTTTGGTGAACTATCATGATATAGTCCCTCTCAATTCAGTTCCCTAGGAGTGGATCCTGAGACAAGGCTCGTTATGCTAGGCAATGTATCAGGGTGTTCTTCCTTGGAGCTAACGGAAAGAAGCAGGTAGTGCCAGTGTAAGGAACAAGCAATGAGGTGACCATTCCCACAGGCTGCTTACAGGCTTCTGTGTGACACCCCACAGTGGCTGAGTCATTAGTTCTGGTCCCAGCAGATATCAGGAGATTGGCAATCTGCCAGGCCAAGAGACAGAAATTAAGTATTTCCCAGTGAGTACAACAGCAGGGAACAGGAGCTACAAGGACCTTGGATGAAGCATGAACCTATCCACTGTGTAGTCCATGGGGGCATGCTACATGGTTGATTTTTAGTTAATATTGTCTACTTTAAAACAAGAATAGATTTCTGTTTGAGACATGTGAAACAAATGTCTAATAAAATTCCTTTCCACGCTAAAGATGGAGCTGTTGCTCACCAAGGAAGGCCGAAACCCGGGACAATCCCAGGCCTCTGTGGCTAAAACAAAGCATAGAGGTTACAAGATATGGTGTCTACAACTCTAAGCTTTTCAAAATTTCTAAGTGAATTATTTCATAAGGCTTTTGAAAGACTTTTTTCATAATGTCTGCATCACTGAATATCTAAATTTGTCCTGTGTTTCACAGTTGGGGAGCCCTGAGTATCATAAAGGGCCAACCCATGTTTGAGAGCTAAATTGGATACTTGAATAATCCAAGTGAAATTTTCAACAACATCACCTGTGAGCTGGTTAGATGGGCAGGCCTGCCTTTGAATCTATGACCAAACTCTGCCATTTAATAGCAGGTTTGTGTATACCTTAGTTTTGGAGAACCATGAAAGTATACATGCTGGAATACATGCTAGATCTTGCTGGAATACACTGAGAGTAGCCTAAAAATACTTACCAGTTTTGGGTCATTCAACTGCAGACATGGACTAGTAATTAAGAATTGTGGTTAGTCACAATTTCAAGAACAATAACAGACTAAAGCATTCATTTTTTGAACAGGTAGAGCAGTGTGCTCAAGTTAATCATTCATTTAATTACAAACAAATAAATATAATAATTGTACCTTGAGCTAGCTCAACAAGAACAACCAGTTGTATGGAAGACCTATGATCTGAGTTTTGCCCACCGTATTTAGGATAGAATCAACTGTGGAGAGGTGTTTGCTGATCTCCACATGCTCTCCATGGTACAAGTACCAGGCCACATAGGCACAAAACAAATAAATAAATTTAAATTTAAAAATTAAAACTAATAATGGACGTGATTTCCTCAGAGTATTCAACTATAGACATAACTGGGTGTCTGGAGGCCCACACCATGAGAGGGAGCCCATACCTCACATTGACAAGGTAGCAAGGAACCAGAGGTTGTATAGCTCAGACACCTAGGCGAGAACCAAATATACTAAAATAAATGTGTGGAGATCAATGAAATGATTCTTAATGATATTCTGCTATACTCATACTCATAGATCAGAGCCTAACTAAATTAACACCAGAGAAGTTTCATCCAGCAACTGAGAGGAACAGATGCAGAGACCCACAGCCAAATATTAGTTAGAGCTCAGGAGAGGAAGGATTATATGAACCAGAGGGGTGGAAGACACAAGGAGAACACAGCTCGCGGAATCAACTAAGCAGGACTCATTGGGGCTTATAGACACTGAAGTGACAGTCATAGAATCTGGATGGGTCTGAGCTAGGTCATTTACATTCATTATGGTTTGTGTAGCTTGCTGTTCTTGTGAGATTCCTAACAGTGGGAGTAGGGGTTATCTCTGACTCCTTTTGCCTACTCTTGGGACCCTTTTCCTTCTACTGGGTTGCCTAATCTAGTCTTGATATGAGGGTTTATGTCTAGTAACTTGATGTGACATGTTCAGTTGATATCCCTGGGAGGCCTACTCTTTTCTGAAGGGAAATGGAGAAGCAGTGACTGGGAAGATTGGATGGAGGGAAACTTTGGGTTAGATATAATATATGAAAGGATAATAATAATAATAATAATAACAATAATAATATAACAATAATAAAAGTATTAGTAATAATACCAACAATAGCAAACCTGGGTGTATTAAGAGCCCCACTACTGTTGCCTGCCCTTTCTGGGTCCTCTTGTGGCAAGTCAGCTGAGGGATTATTAAAGAAGCCATTCCATAGCTTCTACTAAAACCTTCTAAGTACCACTTTTATGGGTTATAGAGAGGAGAAAACTAAACTGAGCTTTGACTGCCAAGTAGAAAAGTAGTAAATCATTTTCATTTGATGATGATCAAGGCATCAATCTTCTTAAAGTAAATTGAATTTCCTCTAACACTTGGGGAGTACCAAAACACACTTGAGAAAAATATCCCATGGAAAACACAGCCTGTAAGAGGCACCATCTCTACTTAGAAGCCACCTCCTTAAGAACATACACAACTTTTGATCCAGCTTAGGGCTGCCAATCAAGTTGCAGATCTTCAGTGTGTGATATTTGGCAAGACTCCCTGGGACTCTGAAGGCCTGAGGGCACCCACAGATTCCATGTGATTCTTTTCAAAATGCCAACTGTTTTTTTTAAAGATTCAAATATATGTGAGAGCTATAAATTCTTCTGTGGTAAGTGTCATGCTGTCCCTTTGGGAGATTCTCCTGGGCATAGATAATTATTTCTATCTCGAGAATAATGATTCACAACATTTTTGATTCATATCTCCATTCTTCTGGCAGGTCTCTGGCATGAATCACATGCAAATGAATGATATGTTTTCCAAAACTTTCTAAACAGCTATACTCTTCCGAGACTCCAGAATATATGGAAGATGAGTGAGACAGGATATTTTTACTTCATTCCTTCTTATCTTATAAGAATAATATAGAAAAACTGGATGAACCAGTCTTAGTCTTCTATTGTGGTAAATTTTTAACCCAATTTATCCAATAAATGAATTCACAACTCAATTAATTGGTGTACAAGCTACTGGACTAGACTGGGCAGATGTATCACTACACTACTCTATTCTCATCTATTAAATCCCATATGACTTGCGATTTCTCCAAGCCACGTGCTTCAGCTCCATCTTCCTTCCACCTCATCCTCCTCTGTCCTCCTCTCCAGTCTCCTCCCCCACTCCTCTCTCCCCTTCTCCCCCAAATTTTTCAGCTCCACCTCCCTCCTGCTGCCCAATCGTAGGCCTTAGACTTTATTTGAAAAGGTAAGGTGGGGAGAAGGTTGACAAGGCACTTGTATACATGATTCACTCCTCTTCTGCAGTGCTTTCCAGGAGAGTAGAATTAGCATCAAAATACAAGACCAGGGCTATCCACAACAGTCATCCAATGTAATATAAGACGTAGTTTTATTCAACTGACAATCCTTTCTTGTCCTTTTATTAATGCCAGTTAGGACTAGAGATATGTGTCAGTAGTTAAACATACTCTTTTTTTTTTTTTATAGAGTACCCAGGTTTGGTTTCCAGCACCCACATCAGGTGGCTCCTAAATGCCTGCAACTCTAGTTCCAGGGGATCTGACAATTTCTACTACCCCCACAGTCACCTACATAAATATGGTACCCATACAGACACACATAGATGTAATTTTTTAAAAATCTCATAAAAATTCTTGAGTAGTATCTCTTGAACAGCTTTAGAGGGTGCCAAAAATATTATGTTGAAGTTTAATGAAAGAAATAGACATTCACACCATTCTTTAAGTTGGGTAAAATGCTACAAGATTTAGAAACAAAGCTCTTCATATACAGAGAAGACTAAAGTGTTAGCCAAGTCACCCTGACTCCTTTAAACAGGTGGTCTTTAGGCTTTTTGATTTCCCTGAAGCAGAAGAGGTGGGTGCATAGGAAAGAGTTCTTATTGCAGGAGCATGTGGATCCTAACTCAGATCCAGTACCCATGTAATGAAGCCAGGTGTGGCTACCACATACTTAATCTCTGGGCAAGGACAGGAAAAGGGGGTTTCTGGGAGCTTTTTAGCTGCCAGCCTAGCATCATCTTCACTGAGAGACTCTGTCTCGAAAGAGTAAGACAACAAATGATAAAACAAAGTGCCAGGAATCCTACTTGGTCCTCTGCAGGCCCAGGTCCACACACTCTCCAAACATTGCATACCCTATACTGAAAACACAAATGAACACAGACATGAAAGCGATACATAATTATATAATCAATCTAATTTATCTAGGAAGATACAAAGAGCAACAAGAAACTACTCATGGGCTAAACACATTTGAACCACTGTGACAGTAATAATGACCGTTTATCACAATTTACTAGAGCCTCATCTGAACAACTTGTGTTGTTCAAGGAGTGAGAGCTCAAGAAGATCTTGGTTAAGACAGTTTCCGTATTTCACTGACTCAAGAGAACATGAAAAGAACACGCAGGAGATCACGTTGAAAGGAAGTTAGTTCCTGCTGAGATGATAAGAGCAGACCTTTGCCCTTGGATGAAGATTCATGAAGTGAGTGTTTTCACTGCATGCTGAGTTGGGGGCACCATAGCATTACCTTTTTTAAAAGTAGTTTCTTCTCAGAGTCTATATAAAAATGAATTTGATGTTTAGATTTCCATCTCAAGGAAAGAGCATATATTAATATCTAGAATCTGAATATGTGCACAGACATACAATTCTGTTACTTTGATATTTGTCATTTTGCCTTGAACCACCTGACTCTCGAATCTAATTTTCTTAGCAAGCAAGTCAGGAAATAAAGACCATGAGGTTTTTAACAAATTAATGAGCAAATAGAAGGTAAAAACCCATAACCTGGTCCAGTCTGTCCCTCGAGTTCAGTTTAGGAAGTATTATTGCAAACATCCATCGGCTCCTCACGCTTCTTTTGAGCACACAGTTTGAGAAGCTGACCTGGGGAATTTTCCTTCAAGTAGTTTCCAGCAGCTCCTGCTAGAGATAACTTAGAAAGGCATCTGAACAGCATATGTGTGGGAAGCCTGCCCCTGTGCCTGCTTTATCTTGTTTTTTTTTTTTTTTTGGCGGGGGGAGTGGGGAGTCATCCATAGCACACCTTTTACTGTAGGAATTGTCAAGAGGTACCATGCATGAGATCATCTGAAAAAAATAATAGATTTGTTCAAATATTTGTGCTTGTGTTGTTTCCAATGGCTTTTGAGTAAGGTCACACCGGCTGTGAGCAGTGTGTATTGTTTATACAGAGGTCAGATGCCTGAACCCTACTTGACTTGAACTAGTGAAACTTCCATTATCATTTTCATTGATCCGGAGAGGCAAGCAGAAATGGAACCCAAACGACTATCTCCAACAACAAGGAATCTTTAAATGTGCGTCATTTGGCAGTGGCATTATCTTAAGACGATTATCCAGTGTATAAATGTTTATTGCTTTGCTCTAAGATGCACACTGTAAGATTAACAATCAGAGTGGTTTTTGTATAAATGCAATATTTCTGCTATTGTGTTTGTGGAATTCAGCTAGATAATAATTGATTCCATGACAGGGATTGGCTAATTTGCCAACAGTATAGTATAAAACACATTTATACAGTCAATTACACCCAAGTGCATGGCCTATTTGCTTTATAATTTCATAAACTTGCCAGCAATTTAAATAAAAAAGTTCCATTAAATTATCATATCATGTGATAGAATGATATTGCCAAGTATATTAAACCATGTGTGTTCAGCCAGAATTAATTAAATATTATTACTTTTTTCTTATTAACACATTGAACTTACCCCTCCTACTCTCTACTCGAAATAGAAGCCTATTAGTGAACAAAGTAAACTTAAGGGCAAAGTTTAAACATTTTCCTGAGGGTGTTTCATTAAGAACCCTGGTTCTTTTGTTTAAACATTTGCTCTTGGTAAATGTACTTGTATTGTGAAAATATTTTATGTTCTTAGATATGAATCCTGGAAAGTTGAAAAAAAATCCCTTTATCTGGGTATCCAAAGGGGAGCATTGTGTCTTCAGCTAAGGATAAGTCATGATTGAAATTATGGCTGTGTTATCCACATTATTCTTTGATAATTTTGTTATTTGTGACTGCAAATCTGTCTAATTTTAATAAAGGAAATATACAAGGCTGGAAAACTTAGCACCTCAAAAGTGAGTCAAATGCAATACTTTCCACCAGAGAAAGTACCTTCTCTATATGAAATAGATTAACTAGCCTCCCCAAGGGAGTTCGGGTCCAATAAGTCTACTGTGAAGAGTAAGACTCAAACTCTTAATAAATATGGCTCTTGTTTTATTTTATTAAAAGCAAAATATAGAGGTGAACTTTTCCAAGGCTCAAAGTAATTATTCTAACTAGATGCACACACACACACACACACACACACACACACACACACAAAGCTTGTACATACTTAGACACATACTCACATGCACATGCACTCACTCTGATCTTTATTTTTACTCTTGTACTTTATACCTGTCATCATTTACTAATTTATTCATGCTTCTCCAATTCAGAGTCATCAGGTTTTTTTGTGCTATTGTTTTTGTTTTGTTTGCTTTATTCTTCTTGCTTAACAATAATGTTTATCTAAATACTGTATGATATTTGCCTCATTTTATAATTACAAAGTTTTTCTTAGAGAGACTTTTATGAAAATATAATGCATCTGTAATGGGAAGACTGTGGTTATCAATAGAGAAATGGAATGTAGTTATAGTGATGCAGATGGCTCTTGAGATGGGCACGTGTCTGGAAGATGCTTAAGAGAAAATTAGAAGGACCTACCGTGAGTTACCCATTTCATGAATACCTGGCCTTCGTCTCTCCAACAAAGCATTTCAAGTCTTACACTGAGTCAGCCCTTGGGAATTCATGCTACCTCTGCCCTGAGCAGTTTTACAGCAGCTTTCCGTTATACAGTTGACTCATTCTTGCTCCTGGGAACAGAATATCATGTGGTCCCTGGAAGGCCTTAGAAATTCCCATGACTTCCTTTGATGGAGACAGACCTCATTCCCAGACAAGCTCAGCACAGGTGGGGATGCTTCTAAAATAGACTAAGGTAAAGGGAGAAAAGCAAGTGTGGTAGCATATCAAACAAGGAATCACCACACGAAGAATAAACATTTGCCAATTTTTTGCAAAATTGTTGAGAGTTGAAGAAACCTTAAACCATAGAGATGTTTACAAAATCCATGAAAATGCTTTTGTAACTGATGACCTGAGATTAGCAATAATAAGGAATTGGCTTATTCTTTTCATTTATACCTTAAAAAAATATCTACCTATGTTAACTCACCATCTTTTATACAATTGCACTTATTTATTACCAAATCACTTGTCTTTTTATTCATTTAAATATTAATATAAATGTGAGTATTTATGATGTGTGTGGGGGTATTATCTTTATGACTTTCTAGTAGTCCACTGTATAGTTTTAAATACGTTGACCAATTTTCTTTCTATTAGGAAGTAGGAAGAATGTTTTTTTTGTTTGTTTGTTTCTCAGCATCTTAAACATCTTTCTGCGTTAATTTTTGCCTTCTCCTCCACTCCTCCAATTATTTCCTTAGGAGTAACTCTCATATGTGGAGTTTGTAAGTGAAAGGTTATTTGCATTTGTGAGTTAATACCAAATTGCCCTCTGGATGGATCATGACAATTCACACCCCCACAAGTAGCACATGAGATCCAGTTATCAACATCATCAATTTCTTCATCATTTTCCTGTCTTAATCACCAGAAAGGTGTGAAAAAACCGTACACTTAAATGCAAACATTTATAATTACTGGCACTTCCCATAATAAGATGGTGCTTAGAGTTGGATAAGCACAACTTTAACAGCAGTGTGTCCACATTCAGGAGAAAAAAATGGAAATATTTAATTATCATAGTCAAGAGAACTTACCCTGAATAACACAGTGCACAGGAGTCTTTAAGAGACAGACTATTTTAACTTGCTTCCTGGGTCCTTCATTAAACACAGTATAACTTATTCTATATAGGTAACTGGGATTTATGTAATTGCTTGCCTCAGGTCTGGGTCAACCAGAATTCTCCATGTCTGTAGTGAGATAAAAAGGATAAGGAGACTCAGCTAAGAGAATTCAAATTGGAGAGGCATCATTTACCTTTTAAGTACTCACAAAGAACTCACTCACCTTCAGTATTGATGAAAAACTTGTCACTTCTGGAGCCCTGACCTTTGAAGTTCTATTGGTAGTGGTCTGGAAACATCTTGGACATGAGGGAAACTGTCTCACTCTGAGAAGATGACATTAATGCCAAATTTGAAAATGTGAAGATTTTCCTCATTTGAGTGAGTGGTGTTTTTGAATAAGGCAAAATCTATAATCTTAGTAAATATTATACACTATTATTAAAGAAGCAAAAAGGAATTGTGCTAGAGTTAATTAAGGCTTTAAGAAATGCCTGCTTTTATTGGCAAAAATTTTTTTTTGTTGCAACAAGAAAACTAAAAATTAAGAGGATGGTTGGCAGCAATATTGATATGCTAATGGATAAACATGCTAATTTAGAAAAACTAATCAGCAAAGACATTACTAATGGAAATGTACAGGAAAATGGCTAATGCTGTATGCAAACCTGGTATCCACAAAATTAAGAGGAAACTGGTTTTGTTTTCGTAATCATAACATTCAAGTCACATATTTTACAGGCTTTGCTATAGAAGATATTGTCAAACTCACCAGGCACTTTGGGAGTGAATCCACACAGACATACATCCACATATGTAAATATGACTGTTTAAGGGTAGAAATTCAGATCAATATTTATCCAAATGGAGGAGAAAGTTCCCATTCCCTCAATTCTGTTTAGCTCTAAATCTTCTTTCTGGGAAAAGAGGAATGATTTTCAGGTAAATGAACATTTGGGTTATCAAATTCATGAGGTTGTAACTTCATTGACTAAAATGCCTGAAAAATATGATCTCCTTACTACACAAAGACATTCCCCAACACACACACACACACACACACACACACACACACATACACACACAAACAGACACATACAAACACATACACACAAACACACACAAACACACATACACACTGTTGATAGACATGCATCTTTTGAAGTAATTAGTTTTACTTGTTTTGTCATTTCAATATGAAGATATATTTAGATGTTGATATTTACAGGTTCTAAGAGAATTTAAATTAGTGAAGATATGGTACATTTTTGTGAGTAGTAGGTATTGCAGCAAAGTGGACATCACCTGATATCCACTTTTTTCAGCAAAGCTGGAAACTCAGGACTTTGAAAAACCATGCATTAAGACCAAGAGGTAATAAATGGGACTTCGGGAAACTCAGAAGTTTGTATACAGCAAAGAACACCATTGCTCCAGAAAAGAAGCAGCAAGATTAGAAAAAAGCCTTACCAGCTATACATCTGATAGAGGGTTAGTATCAAGAATATGTAAATGGTCCCATGAAGGCTCGATAGATGCCCCAGTGTAGGGGAATGGAGGGCGGGGAGATGGGAGTGGGTGGGTGGGTGTTGGAACACCCTCATAGAAGCAGGGGGAGGGAGGATGTGATAGGGTGTTTCCCTGAGGGAGGGAAACCAGGAAAGGGGAAAACTGAAGGGCCCAAGTGAAGACTCCTCCAGTCCCACTTGGGAGGGAGAAGAAAGCAATCACAAGTGGGGAGAATGGGAGGGACCTGAGAGAGAAAGTGGATAGGGTGTGGGGAGGGAGAGGAGAACCTGATCTGGTATTGGGTGTGGGAAAAGGACTGAAGCCCTGAGTACCAGCAGAAAAAAATGAAATAGGCAACTTCAGGAAATAGGAGGTTGAGGGGACCCTTGAGAATGCACCAGAGACCTAGGAGGTAAGAAACTCTCAGGACTCAAAGGGAGGGATCTTAGATAAAGTGCCAGACAGTAGGGAGAGGGAACTTATAGAGCCCACCTCCAGCAGGAAGGCAGGGTATCAAATGAGGGAGGGGGGCTGCCATCCCATAGACAAAACTTTGACCCATGATTGTTCCTGTCTGAAAGAACTGCAGGGATGGAAATGGAGAGGAGCCTGAGGACAAGAAGGTCCAATGACAGGCCCAAATTGGGATCCAACTCAAGGGAGGTCCCAAGGCCTGACACTATTACTGAGGCTATGGAGTGCTCACAAAAAGGGACCTATCATGACTGCACTCTGGAAGACCCAACAAGCAGCTAAAAGAGTCAGATGCAGATGTTTGCACCCAACCAATGGACAGAAGCTGCTGACCCCTGTGGTTGAATTACGGAAAGACTGGAAGAAGCTGAGGAGGAGGGCGACCCTGCAGGAGGATCAGCAGTCTCAGTTAATCTGGACCTGGGAGATCTCTCAAACACTGGACCAGCAAATAAGCAGCATACACCAGCTGATATGAGACCCCCAACATACATACAACAGATGACTGCTGGGTCTGTATTCATTCAGAGATGATGCACCTAACCCTCAAGAGACTGGAGGCCCCAGGGAGTCTAGAGGTCAGGTGCGTTGGGGGGGGGGGGACATCTTCCTGGAGACAGGGGTGTGGGGAGAAGGTATGGGATGTAGAACAGTCAGAGCATGGAAGGGGGAGGGACAAATCTGGAGTGTAAAAATCTTTTAAAAAAAAGGAAAAAAAAAAAGAATTTTCTCTCCTAAATTTCTGTGCATTAGTGGTTTTGAGGGAAGAATGGAGTGAGTGGAGAGAAAGAAAGCAAACATGACTCTGAGTTGGTAAGGAGGTAGGAAAGATCAGGGAGAAGTTGGGGAGCAGAAAGAATATTATTAAAATATATTGTATGAGACAATTTAACAATTTTTTTTTAGTTGAGGAGGAAAGGGTTTATTTGGCTTAAGCTATTGCTTCTGTCACTGTTTATCACCAAAGGAAGCCAGGACAGGAACTCAAGCAGGGCAGGAGCCTGGAGGCAGGAGCTGATGTGGAGTCCATAGAGGGATGATACTGGCTTGCTCCACATGGCTTGGCTTGCTCAGTCTTCTTCTTCTTCTTCTTCTTCTTCTTCTTCTTCTTCTTCTTCTTCTTCTTCTTCTTCTTCTTCTTCTTCTTCTTCTTCTTCTTCTTCTTCTTTTAATGGTTAGTTTATTTATTTACATTTCAAATGTTATTCCCTTTCCCAGTTTCCCCTCCACAACCCCCCATCCTATCCCAGTCCCCTTGCTTCTATGAGGGTGCTCCCCCAACCACCCACCCACTCCTGCCTCACAGCCTTAACATTCCTCTACACTGGGTCATCTAGTCTTCACAGGACCAAAGGCTTCTCCCACTGATGCCAGCCAGATAAGGCCATCCTCTGCTACGTATGCAGCTGGATCCATGGGTTCCTCCTTGTGTACTCTTTGGTAGGTGGTTTAATCCCTGGGAGCTCTGGGGGGGTCTGGTTGGTTGATATTGTCATTTACCTTATGGGGTTGCAAACCCCTTCAGCTTCTTCAGTCCTTCCCCTAACTCCACCATTCAGGTCCCCTTGCTCAGTCCTATGGTTGGCTGCAAGCATCTGCATCTGTATTGGTCAGGCTCTGGACATAGCTATATCAGGCTCCCGTGAACAAGCACTTCTTGGCATCAGCGATAGTGTCTGGGTTTGGTGTCTGTAGATGGGATGTATCCCCATTTGGGGTAGTCTCTGGATGGCCTTTCCTTCAGTCTCTGCTCCACTCTTTGTCCCCATATTTCCTTTAGACAGGAACAATTCTGAGTTAAAATTTTTGAGATGGGTGGGTGTCCCCATCCCTCAAACAGAGGTTGTGTCTAACCTCTGGATATGGTCTCTATAGGTTCTCTCTTCTCTTTGTTGGATATTTCAGCTAATGTCATTCCCTTTGGGTCCTGGGAGCCTCTTGCTTTCCTGACATCTGGGACTTTCTGGTGGCTACCCCCAGTTCCCCATCCCCCATTGCTACACACCTCTGTTCAATTTCCTGACCCTCTGTACATCTCCAGCATCTCCTCCCATACCTGATCCTGCCCCTTTTCCCCTCTCCCTTCCCCATCCTTTCTTCCACCCAAGTCCCTCACACCCTCTTTCTCCTATGACTGTTTTGTTCCCTCTTCTAAGTAGGACTGAAGCATCCACACTTTGGTCTTCCTTCTTGAGTTTCATATGGTCTGTGAGTTGGGTATGCTGAGCTTTTTGCCTAATATCCACTTATCAGTGAGTGCATACCATATGTGGGGTTTTTTTTGTGACTGGGTTCCTCACTCAGGATATTTTCTAGTTCTATCCATTTGCCTGCAAATTTCATCAAATCATTGTTTTTAATAGCTGAGTAGTACTCTATTGTTTAAATGTCCCACATTTTCTGTATTCATTCCTCTGTTGAAATACATCTGAGTTGTTTCTAGCTTCTGGCTATTATAATAGCCTATTATAAATAAGGCTGCTATGAACATAGTGGAGCATGTGTCCTTGTTATATGTTGGAGCATTTGGAATAACAATACAAATAAACTTAGTTAGTTCTTTATACCTTTGAAAAGATTTTCTGTACTTTAGGAACTTCCATAGCTAAAAAGCAAACCTTCCTATGAAATGTAAAGCCATTTATATTCCAATACTCTTTCTTTTGGTGCAGTGAAAAATATCTCTATTTTGATGACAATTGAAGAGTTAATGTTGACTTATCACCAGATGTTTAAGGAATAATATCTCTTAACAAAGTCCTTCTTTCTTTCTTTCTTTCTTTCTTTATTTCTTTCTTTCTTTCCTTTTTCTTTCTTTCTTTTTTCTTCCCTCCTTCCTTCCTTTCTTTATCTCTCTCTTTTTTCCTTCTTTTATTGTAATTTTGATGGAATTATTCCATTCAACATCCCCACCCCTTCAACACATGTGTGCACACACAAACACACACCCATACAGGGAGACAGAGACAGAGACAGGGGGTGGGGGAAAGGTGTGGGAGTGGGGACAACTGACTGGACCAAGAGTACAGGGGACTGCATTTGAGTTCAGGTTAAATATTCAAGACATAATGTTCTATTTCAGTTTCATTTTCTCATTTCTTTGCTCATTTGTAAAATCATTAAACCAAAACAAATAGATGGTCCTGTGGTAGGAAAGGGCTTTGCCCTCATCTAATTGGAACACTATAATGTACTACTATAGACTGATTGGTCTATGAAGACTAAAATGTGTTGCTTGCAGTCCTGAAGCTGCCAAGTATAAAGCAAAAGCAGGAGCATGTGCCGTGTCTGGGCGAGGCTTCACCTCTGCTCTCATGCTGTACATTTTTAAGAAAGGATGAATGTAATGTTTTATACAACAGAAGGAAAGAAGAATGTGTGGGCCGTGGAGTATCACTAAGCCCCTATCTTTACATAAGGCACCCATCACCCTCACCCATGTGAGGGAAGAGCTTTCAGAATTGTTCCTGTTACAAGTAGTAATGAAGCATATTTCATTTGTTATTTTGGCAGCCTGAAAGGTTATTGGTAAGATTCAGAGTTAAATATTCATTTGTATTATTTTTTAGGTCTGAATTCTTACTGTCCATTCTCAAAAACAGATACAATTTTAGAAGTGGTAGAATTAAAACAAAATTCAGAATGCAGAAACCTGGAAGCAGGGCAAATAGTAATATGTAACTATATATACTTATGAAAAGAAATTGAAGCCTAATTATCATCTGTTTATGAAAATCAAGAGTACCTAAGCCAGTTGCCAGGCATTGGTAAGAAACAGTACCTTAAGTAAACAGAGGACAATTAGAAAGAGGAAGGTAAGATATCAGTAGGGCCTTAAGCTCCCCTGGGGTCAGAGGCCAAGGGAGATAGACAAGCATCCTTCCCTTGAGCTGATCCCAGAAGTACAGAGGAGGGAAGGGCAAATGTGAATAATTAGCAAAAGCAATAATTGTGCATTACTGAACTGGGTATTGATGCAAGCTCAATCCATCTGGGGACATGAGGAAAGCTGTTCCTTTGAGGATCAGAGGTCTGGGGACATGTCCACCATCATGCACTCTCATTGGCTGAGGGATTTCCCTGTGAGAAGGAATTTTTCCTATCTTGAGAGGGGATGCTTTCTGAGAACAATTTTCAGCTTCAGGTGAAGCCCCAAGGTAGAAAATCAGAGAGCTGAATTGGGATGATATTGGCATGAATACAACTGCCCATACAGCTAGAGAGGCTGAGCCAGGCTGAGGAGCTTCAAACACAGGGCACAAAGGCAAGAACCAGAGAGCTGGGCTCTGGCTTCAGAGATGGCAAAATTGAAGTATATGGCTAGAACTTGTGCTAGATACAGTGTGAACTGTAGAGAAAGCCTTCTGATACAGCAGCCCATTATATCTTTGTAACCGCCAGTTCTGTGCCTTCTTGGCTTCACATTCAAATGGGAAATTCAGTTCAATATTTCCCGTTGCTGCCTCACAGGACGTGATGAAATTCTACTGTAATTTTCCAGTTCAAAGAGATCAGATGGCATCTTATAGTCCTGCCACTTCATAAGCCTTAAGCCTTCACCCTTTCCTGATCCTATGCAGGTCTAGCGCTCTTTATGGCTGAATATCTGCACTCACATATCCACCTTTATCATGGCTCAGATCGTGGCTCTCCAGCACTCCAGAGGGTCTTATTAGGGAGCTTGGAGCCTGCCCCGAAGAGACATCCACTGGATCAATGACAAGTGTTCATTTCTACCTCTTCTATTCTAGTGTCCACAGGGTACCTCACATCTCTATCTTTGTCAAAGTTCAGATGCCTCTATATTTGTTTAACTCTGTCATTTTTTAAGCCAATCTAGGAAGGCTTGCTCAAGCCTTCTCAGAGGAATGCCTCCAACATTCCCAAGCTGTTCCAGCATCTCCACTCTAGATTTTATAAATTTAATCAGGGAGCTGAAGTACCATGAGATCTTACAAAATCAGAACTTATTTTATCCATCAACTGACTAACAAACCTGTCACAGATGGATTTATTTTTTCAATATTGGTATTTTTGTATTTACCTATTTTTTTTTTAGTTTGAGAGGAGAGAGGGAGAAGGAGGGAGAGGGAAAGGGAAAGGAGAAGGGAAGAGGACAGAGAGTGAGAGGGGAGAGAGGTGAGAAATAGACAGAGGAGGAGAGAGCATGTGTCACAGCAGGCATGTAAAGGTCATCTCTTTCTACGACATGAGTCCTGGAGATTAAAGTCGTCAAGGCTTGGTATCAACTGCTTTACCTATTGAACCATTCCACTGGTTCTTTATTTCCTTTGATACAAAAGACAATATAGCATGTTTTGTTTGGTTTATAATTAAAACACAGTAAAAGTAATTTTTCCTTTAGCAGACATATCATCTACTTCCTAAATACACAATTATTGTAGTATCATACAATTATTATGTGCATATAATGTGTACAACCATATAGCTTAACCAGTTACTCTTCTCAAGATTTTCTGCAGAACAAAGAATGAGAAACAAAAGCAGAGAGAATCTCTCCTTAGGAAGATGAGAGAAATGATAGAACTGGTATAAAAATGAATATGGGGCTGGGATCTGGAGGGCTCATTGAGCATGTGCTAGACCCCACATTTGATACCAGCACCACTCATGCACACATATCTACATATGCACAGATGCACACACACAAACACACATGCATGTGCACACATAGGCACACATGCACATACCTATGCCAACAATACATAGCACTCTGGTGAAGCACTTCTAGACATTTTCTTTGGCTTCTGTCCATAAAGAAGATGGGGACTGACCTAGTTCATGTAATAGTTGGAAAAAGGTACACCCATTATTCAGGGAAGTTTTGCTCTGGCATTGAATTCTAAAAAATGTGTGGAAGCTAACACAGGTCAGAGAGTGGCAGAATTGATAATACCTTAGGGCTAATGCAGAGATCACAAAGCCTTCCTCCAGATTTCTTTCTTGAGATCACTGACAGAAGCTAAGGACCAAGTACCAAGTCTGCTGAGGGACCATGAGTACAGAGCAGGAAGTTCCAGAGAAGAGTGTTCCTTTGATAAAAATTTAATTGTATTTAGGTTCAGATAAAACAATATCAAAACATGGTATAGCATATACTGTTTATTGTCTTTTACTTTTGGTATTATAAGATAATTACAATATTTATCCTTCCCTCTCCTCCTTCCAAACTCTCCCACATACTTCTCCTTCCTCTCTCTTTCAGCCCCTGGTCTCTTTTTCAATAATTGTTATGTGAATATATAAATATAATATAACTATAATATCTTTAGTCTGTATAATGTTACTTGGATGCATTTTTTCAAGGCTAAACATTTTTTGTTTTTCCACTCCAACTTTGTGGTGTGTGTGTGTGTGTGTGTGTGTGTGAGAGAGAGAGAGAGAGAGAGAGAGAGAGAGACAGAGACAGAGACAGAGACAGAGAGAGACAGACAGACAGAGACAGACAGACAGAGACAGAGACAGAGAGGCAGAAACAGACAGACAGACAAACAGAGACAGACAGAGAGACATAGACAAAGAGGGACAGAGAGGAGAAAGAAAGAGGCAGGCTGCATGATGTTGAGAGCATCTATTACTGAAGCACCATTGCACCTTACTGCTCAGGCAGAGTTTCACAATTGAATCAGTACTCCTTGCAGCAGCTAGTGCAACCATCCAGTTTAATCAGGGCATCTCTTACCTTTAGCTTGCAGTCCTGGAATTGCATGTGGGCTGACATTCAGATTCTGCATTTATGAATGTTCTAAGGATCTGAACTCAGGCTCCTGAAATTACTTTACTTTGAAAACCACCTCCTCAGCTCTAATTCTATTATTTTTATTTTTAAAGCAAAATAGTGCATGTCTACTGCTAAACTAATGACTAAATTTTAAGTTTTATTCCAACTGATACCTCTTCATACCACTATTTAATTTGATTTGTATGTATCTTATTAGACTGCCTTCAGATTGTTATTCTCTCTGCTTGGTCCTGATACCTACCTTAAAAATAAAGGGAATGGAATAGTCTGTTCACTACCAACAGTACTACAACAACATAAGGTGAGATCATTTCACAAAACAATGAAACCAAAAAGTTTTGTTTGAGCAGTTGTTGTAATCAGATATATCTGCTGAACTCAGCTGAGACTCCTCACTGCAGTAAGACACAAGCAACATTTTTTTAACTAAAGTTTGTAGACAATTTATTGCCACAGGATTTGGGAAACTTGAGAAATCCAATACTGAGACAAGACCAGAAATCAGTACGCACATATCATTTGATTTGCTTTATTCTTCAAATACACTATTTCTTTCTTATATTCTACTATCTAAACATTTTTTCTAGCAATGTTTTTGATGGTATCTGGAGAAGGGCTGGTGAAGATTAACTCTACTTTGTTTATTGGGAAGCCAACCAACCAACCAACCAACCAACCAACCAACCAACCCACCAACCAACTAACCTACAAACAAACCTGGGATTTGGACCTTAACTGCTATCCCAGGCTCCAGGGCCAATGATTATAATCTTGAAAATGTAAATGATTTAAGCTTCAGTTTCTCCAGCTAGTAAAGGAGAATACTATAGGATTCAATCTTTAATTTCAAGGAGATTCAGTGAGAGGCCAATGTGAAGTGCTGAGAAAATGCTAAGGTTCATTTCAAGGCCCTTCAGTGATGACTTTTGGGATCCTGACCAGGATCATGGAACTTTAGAAACCCACAGAATAGGTGGTACATATGACTTTTCACTCCCATACAGCTTCCCCAAGTAAAGCTTCATCTTACTCTAGAAGGAGACTTGGGTTTCCTTTGAGGCCTTTGTAACAGTTCCACCAAGAGCCAATCCCAGCAACACGGACAGTGCTAATCATTTGAGAGGAACAACTTTTGGAGATTCTTCGATCAAATGCTAGAAATCTTCAGATACGGCCATGACAATGAGAGTTTCATGAAGACACTCATGTTGGGTCTTCATGGTGCCTCTTTGGAGTGGGTGTTACAGAGTCATTCTTACAAAGGGGAAATTGGAGATATGAACAAGGGCTTATCAAAGTACTTCTAGGGTATAGACATGGATCTCTAGATTAGAAAGTGTGAATAGTTCACCTGAATTTTAGCGCAGCACCTCCATTTCCCACTTGGTTTTATTTACTGAAGCTGTTTGATTCTGGGAATAAAATATCTATTTTAATAAGACGTTAATAAGACATTGAGACTCTCAGGCCAGCGAGTCTTTCCCTGCCAGCTGAGGATGTTCATGCTGGCATCCACTGGAGTCCCATTTACTAATACAGCTATAAGTGTGGATGGTTCCTGTATTTGTTCATTCATGGCTTGGTGGGATGCTGCCTTGGAGAGCCTTGGAGATGGCTTTTCCGTTTGTGCTGCCTTGCGCTGAACTCCACACTGCTGCATTTCACTCCACTCAACTGTGTTTGACTACAATCAGCCCCGCGGTAATGCATTCCGTGCTGCTTACCAGCTTCTCCATCCCACCTCCATTCTTGTCCAGTCTATCTTCAACCTCGCTCTTCCTTCTTCTCTCATTTTTTCTCTCCTTCTCTCTGTTTCTCATCTTCCTGCTGCCACTGCCACCTATTCTTCTTCTCACATATACATGAACAAAGACACTCAAGTCCGGACTTCTCCTTAGATATGTCAGAGTAAACTCCCTGAAGTGCTTAAGGCTAAATCAAAAGTGAGGAGATGTACCCTTCACTAGAAACTTCGACTTTTTCTTTGAAGTTTAATTTTGTTCTTGAATGCTAAAGACGATATATTTGATATCTGTAAATCTGTCTGTACTCGTCTGTGCATGTGAATATATATACATGAGCAAAAAAAAACAAAAAAAAAAAAAAAAGAAAAAAAAATCCCCCAAACTTCTGCTTTGACTGCAAGATTAGAGGTTCTAACTTCTTGATTATTCCTTAACAAGAACATTTTAGAGAAATCAGTATCTTTTGTCCTCATTCCATATAGATTACTGCAGTTTGCAGACAGCCCTTTTGCATATTATGTAAATAGAAAGTTACATTAACAACACTGTAGGTAATGTAGGAACTTTTTTTTTTAATTTTCCCCCTTTTTTCTCATAGAAAGAGCTCCTGATTAAGAACTGTGGCTGCTGTTCATCTTTAATTCCTTGCTGACTCCCCAAGTACTGTCTAGGATTCCTCAAATTCTTTTCAAAAAACCATTAGGTACCACCCCATCCTAAGTGGTTCCCAGTTGGCCCTGGGGAAACTTTTCAGTAGACTCTGTTCCATTACTTGAATGACAAGTTATATGTGTAAAAGGTATGTGTGCTGCTGTAAAAGCTATCAAAATGAAGTCCAGTGTCCATAGGCAGCATTTTTGTAAGAAGCTTGGGAATCTAAAATGGAGGTGGGAGGAAACACTCTTCCAGAGCACTTCAGAGCTGAGTAACTGGGCTCCTAGTCCAACAGAGAACAGGAGGAAGTGGGACAGGAGAGGGGCCTTGTGCTCACAATGTCCAGTTACATGGAGACACTTAATGCTTTTATCGATGGATGTTAGGAATTTTATGAAACTATTAGAATAATGAAATGCTGCCTGCAAGCTGATTGCCTGTGAGAAACACATACACACATTGCTAATACCCCAGGGACAATGCAGCCACTCTGATACCAAGCATGGTCTTAGAAAATGGCATTTATTTCTAGTTGAAACAAAGCACTGAACTTGTAAAGGAAATCCATCATTCTAATCCCAGGCTCCCCGAAACTATGGAGATAGGATGTTACAGAATTGTCTAGGCCCCTATGATCTCTATAGGTCCAGTAGTTTACCTATCTGTTAGACTTCCACCTTACAATAGAGACAAGAAAAGCTTGATTGACCCTTCTATAATCAGATAAAAGGATCTAATTATACTCACAAAGATATTAAAAAAATGAGGTGATTTCATAGGCTTACAAGACTGGTTGACCTTAAGAGGTCCACACAAATTCTCCCTGTAAGCAGAGATGACAATGCTTCCACATGGCAGCGCTCAGCATGTTCCCTCATGCTCTTTTTGAAAATGTGTGTTGTGATTGTGTATGACACAATTTACTTATTATTATGGCAGTAGGAGTTGAATGTGATTGAAAGCCATCAAAAGGCACAGCGACTGAATGTCAAACATGGCTTGTCTCTAATTCCAGACAATCTGGCTGTCTGTTCATCTTCCCCATCCACACTGATTCTCAGCTTTCCAGTGAGTGGCACTGAGGGTTTTTTTTTTTTTTTTTTTTTTTTTTTTTTGCGTTTTTCTGTTCAGGTCAACATATCTGAACATTTGGGGAGCCGGAATGAAAACCAGTTTAAAGCTGTGTTGCGAATTTCTGCTTAAATAGGTTGGGTAGGAGAACAGCAATTAAATTTTTATAAGAAAAAAAATCTTCCACGAAGCTTACTGTTTTCTGTATTTTACTCTTTCCCACTTCTTCTTTCCAACTTCATTAGCCTCCAAGTAAGTACAGCATATTATGGATGTCGAAGGAAGTTTTATTTAGACTTATAAGGGCTGATCTATTCCCATACTGTTTAAATTAATGTTCAAAAAAGAATTCAAACCACATTCTAACATTTGGACTATGTAAGAAGGAAACAGATTTTTTGGAGAAAAAAAAGATGTTGCTTTAGCTAAGCAGAATGGGCTGCAGGAGCACAGACATGCGCAGACCTCGTTTCTAAATGTGTGTATTATCTGATAAGATCTGGGCTTCATGTGCATCAATTCAGAGGGTAAATGAGCCCCTGTGCAACTTCCTTCTCCTCTGTCCTCCCCCTCCCTGTCTTCCTTCTTTGAGCCCCCTGCCCTTCATTCTCTTTTATTTTCACCCCTCCTCTTCCCCTTCTCCACCTTCTCCTTTTCTCCTAACATATGGACTTTTACTTTTATCTCAGACACCTGCAGCCTAAGGCTTGGAAACATTTGGGGTTTTCACCTAACCGGTTTCTTTTCCGACCAAATTAGCTTGAGAAATGCAGGGTGACTTTGAAAGCAAGAATCTCTTGAAATAGAATGGCCTCAATTTACATCAGTTATAACATTCAAAGAATTAAGTTCCCAATATCTTTCCCAAATACCACGCTCTGCCCACACATGGAAGGGCTTGTTAGGTAAGCATCCACACATGTGATCATTCCCTGTCAGAAAATGGCTAGAGAAGAAAACAAACTCACCCATTTTGTGTTTTCAATGCAATTGATTTTTCTCCCAGTTTTTCAAGTGCAAACACTGAGACATAAAGAAGTATTCATATGACTTCAGAAAGGGTTGCAAGGCCAAAATTCTCTCTCTCTCTCTCTCTCTCTCTCTCTCTCTCTCTCTCTCTCTCTCTCTCTCTCTCTCTCTCTCATTGTGTGTGTGTGTGTGTGTGTGTGTGTTACATGAGTGAATTATGTTTCAAGCCTTTAGCAGTAGTTACTTACTTTGGTCTCACCGAGCCAGCCTTTAGCAGTAGTTACTTACTTTGGTGTGTTGGCTTCTATTTGTAGCACTGTGTGAATATATTTTTTTCTCATAAGGAGTAGTTTTAATGAGAAAAAGAAAAAGAATTAGTAAGCCAGAAAAATGTCAAAGTCTACCTTTTAGAAAACATATCACCTTCTAGAGAGAAGCTGCAGCCTGTCTTCCAGTGTTCTAAATATTGTAGTGCTTGCCTTTAAAAAAAGCTGACATCATTGAGGAGGTGAATTTTAGGCTTCTTCAGGTAATGGATTACCTAGAGCCAGGAGCAGCAAGCCTACCCCTTCCCATGTCCTGGCATTACAAGAAGCTGGGGGCTTCTTTTATGAAGCTGAATGAGGGTAAATGATGCTCTGGGTTAGCACACCTTCCCAATCACATTAGTAGTTCATAATGATTTCCAAATAGAACAAAACTCTGTCCAAGATGTTGTAATTTATAAAGATTGACAAACAAGTCATGGGCCCAAACTTAAATAACCGGTTTCCTTTTCTTCAAGTCAGTCTTGCCACACTTACCTGGCCTCCGGTCTCTTTGCAAACATCATGTGTCAGTGAACCCAGTGAACTAATCCATCAGAACTTCCTCCACTTTCCTGGCTTCCTTCCACAAGTCTTGTTTCTTATGCACCAAACATATCCAGCTTACCCAGGGCTTGTGCAGGACTGAACTTACTGTCAGACTAACCCTGAAGAAGGAGTCAGCATGTGTAGAAAACCAATTGCCCATAACTTGACTAGATAGATACTCTGGATCAGAGGTGATGCCCGATACTGCTGATCACAGATAACTCCAGAACTGGTCTTGGAAAAACTCTCTACGTTAATTTTTGTAGTTAGCAATATAAGCTGTATAATCTGTAGAGAGTGTTTCCAAGACCAAGTTTTGAACTGGAAGAAAAAGAGGACACACACACACACACACACACACACACACACACACACAAGGAGGGAGGAGAGAAGGAGAGAGATAGAGAGGAAGAGACAGAGATTGAATATCCTAAAATATTCCTAATAGATGTGAGAAGCACTTGGTTACATTTGAACTTTTTAACAACCCAGTCATGTGACTAGAGAAAGCCTTTGACAACTAACTCTTTTCTGAGAACCTTAGCATTCCTGTCAAATGGTTTCCGAGAGCTGGTAATATTGAAACTGTCGAAATCTGAAGACAATCCCAGAGATGGCAAGCAAGGTGAGCAGGAAGCAGACCCAAGTTCAATGTTATTCTACCAGCTGAGGACAGAGCTTCTCCTAGTGTCAGAGAAGTTGTTGAATAGAAACACAGTCAGAGATGGTGCTTACCAGCAAAACGATGTGAAGGAGCAAAGCTCTAACAATTTCTTCTGTAAATGTCCTGAGACTTTCTGGCCACTAGAAACATTGCGCCATTAAAGGAAAAGTCCATACAGCACCAGCAGACAGAGCATATCAAAATATTATTTCAGCCTCCAAAGGTACATTTAAAAGTTAAAAAAGTATGTGGAGTGGGGTGCTTCCTATGTGTTGTTAGAACTCTATTCAGAAAAATATATTCAGTTTTATGGCTGTCAGCTTCAAAAGGGATGGGGGCACAGAATCACATTTTATATTGTTGTTTTCTTTTGTCTGTATAGGCAGAAGGACCAGACTGTGGGAGCAGGTATGCCACAACAGCCCACAGGCATCACTCCTTCCACGTCCTGCCTCACCTGTGTCTCCTCTACCCCCAAAGCTGCCAAAATTAGACTGTGAGGCTTACATTGCCCCAGCCACACGCTGGAGACATTATCTCCTATCTGCGGTATTGAGAGCTGTAATCCTACAGCTAAATGTGGTAACCCAAATTTCACAGGGATGCTGTAGCAGGCTTGTCAAGATAACCAATCTCAGCGTGTGGAGTGTGAGGTTGCAATAAGCCTGTAGGCTTGGAGCAGTGTGGAGGTTTTGTGTAGCTTCTCCCACGCACTCTTTAGCTTACCCATCCTCACAGAGATCACAGAAACCCTAAATAGCAAATATGGCATCTGAACTAGAACACCACCTGTTTTGTGTAAGTGGAGATGGGCTTCTGCCACTGACTGCTTCTCTTTCATTCCCATACTTTTGGTGGAGAATTGAGCAAGTTTAGCGTCCATCTCTGTTGTATGGCTGACAGAATTAATGTGAAATTGTTAGCTTGTCTATCCCTCATTATCTATACCTGGGCCAGAAGCTCCTACCCTACCCACAAAACAGCAACTTACATATATTTTTAACATATGTTGCTTTGGAAATTTTATAGATAGATGCTTACAAGTGCTTGGGATCCTAGGTAAGAAAAATCACTATTCGAGGAGCCTCTTTGTTCCACACTTCAGAATATTTATTGTTGACTTCTGTGGGTGAAAAATATTTCTCTCTCCCTCTCTGTCTCTGTCTGTGTCTCTTTCTGTCTGTCTGTCTGTCTGTCTGTCTGTCTGTCTCTCTCTCTCTCTCCTCTCTCTCTCCCACCACCTTCCCCCTCACATCAGATTACTTAGAAACACACAGGTTTGATACATGCTTTTACCTGAAACTCTGTCTACTCCTGCTGCTTTATTGGACCCCTAATTACTTGTAAAAAAATAATGAATTGGGCAGGTGTTTGCTCTTCCAGTTGATTAATTGACAATGATTTCACCACAATTGACAGCAGAAAGCTAGGAAGCTTCAGGTTGGGGTTCACCAGCTTGAGAGGAGAATTTACAAAAGGCTGAAATTGCCAACAATGTTTTTCATTCCCGGATAAGCAAGTTCTTCTTCTCAGTGTGGAGGACTGTCACATTGATAATTCTTTATTTTATACTTGGGAAACTCTGAAGCAGAGAAAATGAGTTTAGAAATGTTTTTTAACTAATTAATTATTATAATTATTATTATTTTTATGGTAAGTGAAAAAGATCACCCAAATTAGTCTCTGTTAACTGAAAGGCCTGTACTACACAGAAACAATAGTGACTAAGGTTTGCTTGACTGGGTCTTTTCACCATGTCTGAGATATATGGCTTTTCCATTCAGCTGCATCACAAGCAGCAGCAGCCAGCAGAAGGTGGCCCCTGAGAACTTAGGATACTTCCCAGAATGCTAGCCTTGCAAAGTTGGGACCATTCGGTAGTAATAGTTTTTAAACTTTGAAAAAAAAAAAAAAACTCTACATGACATTTTTATGCTAGTAAGCAAATAAAAATGCATAAAAATTAGGAAAGCTGAATTGCAGAAACAGATCAAGGAAGCCACACCCTTTCCTCCTGTCGGACTGATACTGACACTTCCCAAGTCTTACAGGGATTCTAAAATAAACTGAAGAATTAGAGATTTTATAGTTTTAGTTCAGAGTCCTGAGCAGACAGCTTAATTTCAGATAAACAGGCTTTCAAAATAGAAGTAGACTGGTTAATAGAATTTACCATGCAAAAGAATGTGGCAAAATATGTAAAGTAAGCTAGATCTGAGGTTTGGCTGGAGTCGGGCCGTATTTTTATATTGATCCTTTAGAACCCATTCACTCACTCTATTTTTATTTTACAGCTGGGCTTGTAAGCATGAATAATGTAGTTACACAAATAGCATGGAAAGTGAATGTAGCCAGGAGGGAGTGAGAGAGAAAGGAGTCCATATTTCCTAACAACAATTACAAATAGGGAAGACATTTTTATGCTTTTAAAGAGACAGCAGCAGATAAAGACAACATAGCAGCAATGCTTATCAACTCAAAAACACCTTCAAATTTTTGTTCCTGAAACAGAGATGGTAAGAAAATGCCTTACAAGGAATTATTATGAAGTACGTATGACATTTGTAACTGATCAAATTTATAAGAAGAAATAATTACATCTCAGATTCACATTAATATGAACATGAAATTGACGGCCCATCTCACTTTAAAAAGGAGCCCCCCAGGACAGGCTTCAGACTCTAAATATTTTAAAAACGCATTTCTACAAAACCAACAGGGCATTTAATGAAAAATGATAAAGCAAACTCTGTCTTGAATGTTTGCATTTAAGGATATTATATTCCCTTTGACTGAAATAAGAATATACAAAATAAAAATTTAGTATTATTGTATATTTGGGTCCCATCTCTGTTTTCTGGGATTCATATTCTTAGCTATAAAACAGCTTCATGTTCTTTGAATGTCCTTGTTTGCTGAGCTTTAACATGTTATTTTGTTAGAAAGAAAAAAGTATACACAGAAACATATGCATATATACATAGGTACACATGTATGTATGTTTGTATGTATGTATGTATGTATGTATGTATGTATGTATATGTGTATGTATATGAGTCCAGGTGCCTTTGACTCTACAAAAGGAAAATGGATCCCCTGGAACTGGAGTTACAGGCCATTGTGCACTGCTTAATACGGGTTCTGAGAACTAAATACAGATCTGCTAAGCTATCTCTTGAAATCCTGACATAAAATTATTGCTTTGTTTGTTTGAGAGAAGAGTGCTTTAAATTTTTGGCTCTAGGGAAAACAAACTGAATTTTCTTCTTACCAATGATATGCATGGTCAGTTTCTTTTAACCTCTAAAAATTTGTATTGAACCTGCCTGCTTCTCTGTCATGGGAAGCCATGTGCTCTGCTGTTGTGACACTGGCTAAGCAAAGCCATGAGGCCAAATAATGAGAGGCCCTATGGCTGATATACCCAACCTCACTGGCCTACACTTAGATATTTCTTAGGAAATAGCTGCAGTTCCTAATCTTATCAGATAAGAAATTGATGATACTTATTAAGGTTGATTAATCTGTCCACTGAGCACACATGCGCATGTGTGTATGTGTGTGCGTGCACATACACACACACACACACACACACACACACACAAGAATCTCATGGATTGGAGAAACTTTAATGAAGGAATGGGGAAGCAAGATTTTAAGAACTTTTTGTAGAAAACAAAGCCATTCTTTTTATGAAATTCTCCATTTCCTGACCCTTACCTTAGCACCTTGATTGCTTCATTGATAAAGCAGTGTATACTCAATGCCTGCTCTTGATAGGCTGTGAGTCCAGAAAGACATCAAGCAGACAGGCATATACCAGCTGTAAAATTGCACACTCTGCCATCAGTGAGTCATCCAGACTACCTACTTCATCTCCTTCTACCCAAATATTGCATTTTCCCTCCCAATAAAGATGTTTTATAACAGCAATGTGGTGCTGTAACTCACGGAAGCTCAGCTGCTTACGTGCTCTCTGTGTCCTCTAACTCCCACCCGATCGGGTGAGCATATGTTCTATCTCTTTCATGAATTATTGGTTGGTGATTCCATGCTGGAATCTACACTTGGAAGGCAGTTTCCCCACCACCATTGCCAAGATTCCTGCTCATTCTTCCAAGGTCCGTATTGTCTAATGGCTTCCATGTTGTAAAAAAATCCCTCAGGTAATACATCTAGGGGCTTGGTCTTCTAAATTCTCAATTAACAAAAACCATCCTGAGCTTTCACAGTTACCTAAGGTGCTGCAGTTCCTCATTTTGGTTTTCAAATCACCATTTGTGTACACTATATTCAGAAAGGGGGAACCACTCTGCAGTAAGCAAACTCAATTGCAGATGTTTCAGAGTTTGGCGATGAGACTCTCAGTGGTTCAGCCCAGGGGAGCAGTATTCACTCCTCTTACTTTTTCACTAGTAAAGTTCAAGCAGGGGAATAGACAAGATCCAGTAATCGAGCAGTGAGGGGATTTTGCTGCAGCTTTTGTCGTTTGGATTTTCTGGAAGGGATTCCAAAGCATTCTCATGTGAGCAGGGGTTTTGTTCAAATGAGTATTTATTGGTTATCTCTTAACTGTGCTATATTACATACTGGCTAAGGACCAAAGAGAGTACATTTTCTCTCAATTGTCTGCATGGCAGATGATTACTAATGATGTGAACTGGAGGTAGAAATTGACTCAGCATTTTAGGGTAAAAAGACCCCACAAAAGAAAAGGTTCTATCTTGGCTATGAGCCATCTATAGAATCTTCCTTGCCTGAGGCCAGAGAAACTGGAAGTACCTGTGACTTTTGTCATGACCGTAGCCTGGAGATGTCATGAAGTACGGAGAGGGTGGTCTGATGTTTCAAATGTCTTTTCTGTAAAGAGTACCCTTTTCTTGGAAACCATATGAGAACACAACTGAAACTGTGGTCACTGAGTTTCTGGGATCTCCACCTCTGAAGCTAAGAATAACAGAGCAGAATGAGGCTCCATCACTCTCAAAGATAACAAGATATTCCCATATCACTGAGTGTAAATAAGCCATTCTAGGAGAGTTCACACCATAAAAATAAAGAAATGTTATAAACCAAAGCTTTTGGAAAAGGACAGGAGTTATTCTCAGTCACTTACTTGGGGACCACTGCCTTCTATCTAATCATTAAGGAGTTGTTACTGTGCTAGAAGGGATGTGAAAAACAGCTCCAGACAGCTCCAGAGAAACAATGTCCTAATCCCACTTTCACAGTTTAAAGTGCTAAAAGAAAAGCTGTCAGATCAAGTCTTCAAGTCAGGCACAGACAGGAAGGGATGTTATGAGGTTCCATTCATAAATAAGCTCCTGTGGAAGAGGAGTCTTACTTCTTTGAGAAAGGCAGTGGCCCATGGTAAGTTACCAGTATTCCAATGGATGTCTTTTGACCTATGCACATATGGGCACCATTGATTGTAGTTCATAGGCCGTTAAGGAGAAAAAAGAAGAGGACATGAACTTAGAAATATGTTTTGAGGAGAATCTGGTGGTATAGTGGAGGAAACAGGGATAGACAGAAATATATCTCACTGAATACATTTTGGAACTCCTCAACAAGTCAATTTTGAAATAGTCCTATTATCATTTTTTAAAGAATTTTATACAATGTATTTCTGATCATATTCAACCTTCTCTCCTTCCTGATACACCCCAACTTACTTACCCACCCAACTTTGTTCCTCTTCCATCTCCCTCTCTGAAAACCATGAAGCCCTGCTTGAGTTGTAAAATCACTTTGGGTCATGGGGCCTTTCTTGGAGTATGGTCAGTATAGCAGGGAACAGACCATTAAAGAAACCTGATTCCCCACCTCCCAGCAGCTGTCAGTGTCAATACTTCCTGATCTAGGAAAGGACGATGCCTACTACATCCCTGTGTGCTAGCATTTTCTCTAGCTTGGGTTGTATGGGTCTTGTGCACACTGTCACAATCACTGTGAGTCCATATGTGAAACTTTCATGTTATGACCTAAAAACAATATTTTCTTACAGTTATCTAAGCGCTCTGGCTCTTATAGTCTTTTTGCCCCTCTTCCTTAATGATCCCCAAGCCTTTGAGGAAGAAGTATAATTCAGATGTCCCATTGAAAGGCCAAGCACTCCACAGTCTTATTTGTGGAATGTTGAGTTGTGAACCTTCATAGTCATCATCATCTATGACAGGAAGAAGCATCTCTGATACTAACCTGTGGATATAATCGTAAGTGTTAGGAGCCAGTTTAACACCATGAGCATTTAGCCAAGCAACATTGTCTATCCTCTCATTAGACTGTGAACTCTTGGTCTCACTGACTGGGCAGTTATGGTTTCTATCTGATGGAATGGTCCTTAAAGACAACCAGAAAGCAGTGCTTTCAGTCTTTGTGAGGGTTTCTGTTACTGTGATAAAACATCATGATCAAAAGGAAAGGAAAGGTTTATTTTGCGTTCTTTTTTTTTATTGGATATTTTCTTTATTTACATTTGAAATGTTTCCCCTTTCTAGGTCTTCCCTTTGGAAACGCCCTATCCCATTCCCCCTCCCCCTGACTCTATGAAGGTGCTCCCCCACCCACCCACTCCTGTCTTCCCGCCCTTGCATTCCCCTACACGGGGGAATTGAACACCCTCAGGCCTAGAACTGATCCTCCCACTGACAGCCAACAAGGTCATCCTCTGCCACATATGTAGCCACAACTATGGATCCCTCAATGGTTGGTGGTCCAGTGCCCAGGAGCTCTGGGGCGGGGGGAGGATCTGGCAGGTTGACACTGTTGCTCTTCCCATGAGGCTGCAAACCCCCTCAGCTCCTTCAGTCCCTTCTCCAACTCCTCCATCAGTGACCCTGAGATCAGTCCAATGGTTAGCTTTGAGTCTCTGCATCTTATTTGTCAGGCTCTTGCAGAGCCTCTCAAGAGACAGCTATATCAGGCTCCTGTCAGCAAGAACTTCTTGGCATCCACAGTAGTGTCTGGGTTTGGTGACTGTATATGGGATGGATCCCCAGGTGGGGAAATCTCTGAATTGTCTTTTGCCTTTCAAGTCTCAGTTCACAGTCTATCACTGAGGGAAGTCAGAGTAGCCATACAGGGCAGGAACTGAAGCAGAGACTGTGAAGGGATACTGGCTTACTGACTGTCTACTCATGCTCATCCTGATCTCTTACATAATCCTGGGTCACCTGCCTAGAGATGGCACAGCTCGAAATGGGTTGGACCCTCCCATATCTATCATTTATCAAGAAAATGTACCACAAGCTTTCACACAGCCGATCTACTGGGAATACTTTCTCAACTGAGTTTCCCTCTTCCAAAATGACTCTATGTTGTGTCAAGCTGATAGAAAACTAAGCAGAATAATTGATCCTCATTAACTTGATACACCAATACATTACAATAGAAACAAAGCATTTACTTTCTTGTTTATCCTCGAGGTCTCATATTAATATTGATATCTCAATATAAAGTACTTTTTAAAACATTTTTATTAAATATTTTCTTTATTTACATTTCAAGTTTATCCCCTTTCCTGATTTCCCCTCCAAAAACCCCTGTCCCATCCCCCTGCTACTGCTTCTATGAGGGTGTTCCCCCACCGATCCCCACTTCTGCTTCCCCAGCCTGGCATTCCCCTACACTGGGGCATCAAGCCTTCAAATGACCAAGGACCCCTCTTCTCATTGATGTCCTACAAGGCCATCCTCTGCTACACATGTGACTGGATCCATGGCTCCCTCCATGTGTATTCTTTGGTTGGTGGTTTAGTGCATGGGAGCTCAGGGGTATCTGGTTGACTTGCATTGTTCTTCCTTCTATGGGACTACAAATCCCTTCTGCTCCTTCAGACCTTTCTCTAACTCCTCCATTGGGGACCCAGTCCAATGGCTGGCTCTGTATTTGTCAGGCTCTGGCAGAGCCTCCCAGGAGATAACTATGCCAGATTCTTGTCAGCAAGCACTTCTTGACATCCACAATGCTGTCTGGGTTTGGTAACGGTATATAGGATAGATCCCCAGGTGAGGCAGTCTCTGAACTACCTTTCCTTCAGTCTCTGCTTCACACTTTGTCTCTGTATCTCCACCCATGGGTATTTTGTTTCCCCTTCTAAGAAAGACAGAAGTACCCACATTTTGGCCTTCTTTCTTCTTGAGCTTCATTTGTTCTGTGAATTGTATCTTGAGTATTCCAAGCTTTTGGGCTAATATCCACTTATCAGTGAGTGTCCTCGGTCTTTTAAATATCCAAAGTCTCTTTAAAAGGTCAAAGCTTATCCAAAATACTCAGTGTTTCTCTGGCTAGGGAAGCAGTTCCCAACTCAAGCAGGAACTCCCTGGGAACCCATAGGCCACTCTGACTAGGAAAGCAAATAAGTTAATAACCAATCTTCAACCCTTCACTCATTCTTCCAAGTCCAAACCCCCAGTCTCATTCCCAGCTCTGTACCAGACCATCTCCTGTGGCCTCTCCTCACTCTCTGCCCTAATTCCCAGGGGACTAATTGAGCAGATCCTGCTTTCCTCCTTGTGGAAAACATCCACTGTTCCCATCCCATTCCTATTCCTATGCTTCAGGTCCCAATACATAGAAACACATTTTACATATAACAACCTCCAATAATGGGCATACCAATCAGAATCCTAGAAGATTGTTTTATCAGGTAAGATAGACACAATACATAAGAACCAGAGAGGAAACAAAAACCAAATAACAAAATGTCTACCCAACTAAGACATTAGCACCCAGAATTAAAATACTCCCAACCCCAGGTGCCTAGATAGCAGCATTAAAATGCAATCAATAATAACTAGAACAATATGTTTCTACTAGCACCTAGCAACCTTATCACAGCAGACCCAGAATATTCCAAAATAGCTGAGTCATAAGAAAGGCCTTTAAACAGCCTTTAGGAATCTGTTAAAGATCCTTCAAGAAGAAAAGAGAAAATTCCTTAAAGATATCTACAAAACACAAACAGTGGAAAGAAATTGTTCAAGTGGAAATAAAACTGTTCAAGACCATAAATGGGAAATAATCAATAAAAAGTCCAAACTGAGGGAAATATAGAAATTAAAATGTTAGGAACTTGAACAGGAACCAAAGAGGCAAGCTTCACAAGCTATGGAAGAAAGAATCTCAGGCATTGAAGATATAATAGAAGAAATGGATACAACAGTCAAAGAAAATGTTAAATCTAAAATATTCCTGGTTAAAACATTCAGGAAATCTGGGATATGATGAAAATACCAAATCTAAGAATGGTGGGAATAAAGGAAAAAGAAGAGTCCCACGTCAAAGGCCCACAAAATATTTTCAACTAAATCAAAGAAGAAAATTTTCCTAATTTAAAGGAGATAGTAAAAGTACAAGAAGTATAGAGAACACCAAATGGACTGGATCTGAAATGAAAAGAAAATCTCTTCAGCATACAATCAATAAAACACTGAGCATGCAGATTAAAGTGAGAATATTAAAAGCTACAAAGGAAAAAGACCAAATAACATATAAAGACCCACTAAAATTACACCTGAAGTCTCATAGAGACGCTAAAAGCTAGGCAGCCTGGATAGACACGCTGCAGATTTTAAGAGACCAAATATGCCAGCCTAGACTACTATACCCAACAACACTTGCAATTGTCATACATGGAGAAATTAGGACATTCCATGATAAAAATGAATTTATACAATATCTACCTGCAAATCCAGTCATACAGAAGGTGTTAGAAGAAAAACAACAAACTAAAGAGATTAACTACATAAAAGAAAACACAGAGAATAAATAATCCCAGACCAGCAAAGTTAAAAAGAAGGGCAGTACATACAAAATACATCAAAATATACAGACTAATATAATGGATGTGAAAACAGATGCTTCCAAGACAGACTTTTACATCAAGGATAGACATCACCTTAGCATAAAAGGTTGGATAATGATGTTCAAAGCAAATGGACCCAAAAAATAAGCTGGTACAGCCAAGTTTGTAAAAAAAAAAAAAACACTACTACAACTGAAATCACATATTGACTTCACATATAATACCTCATTTTCACCAATAAAGAGGTCATCCAAACAAAAACTGGACAAAGAAATGATGGAGCCAATTGGTATTATAAACCAAATGAAACTAATAGACATTTATATAATATTTTACTCAAACACAAAAGAATATATCTTGTCAGTACCACATAGAACTTTCTCCAACATGGACCATATACTCAGACATAAAGCAAGTATCAAGAGATGAAAGAAAATAGCAATAACACCGGGCATCCTATCTGACTACCATGGCCCAAAGCTGGATATCAACAACAGAAGCAACAGAAAACTCACAAATACATGGAAATTGAACCATGTTCTACTGAATCAAAAATGGCTCAAGACAGAAATTAAGAAAGAAATCAAAGGCTTTCTAGAATTGGATGAAAATGTTTATATAGCACACCAAAACTTATGGGACACAAGGTTATTCTAAGGGGCAAGTTAATAGTACCAAGTGCCTACATTTAAAATAAAGTAGAATGATCTCATCTTAGCAACACAATAGTAGTACACATGAAAACTCTATAACAAAAAGGAGAAATCCTACTCAAAAGGAATGCATGATGAAAAATGATTTAACTCATGGCTGAGATCAATAATGTAGAAATAACAAAAATAACAACAAAACAATACAAAGAAACAAATCAATGAAAGAAAGAGTTGATTCTTTGAGAAAAAACAAAGTTGATAAAACCCTTCTCTAAATTAACTAAATGGCAGAAAGAGAAAATCTGAGTTAAAATTTGAAATGAAAAGGGGGCTTAAAATAGGCACCAAGGAAATCCAGAGAATTATAAGGGCATGCTTAAATAAGAAGTAATTTAACAAAATGGAAAATCTAAAAGAAATGGATAATTTTCTCAATACATATAACATACCAAAGTTAAAACAAAAGATCAGATACAAAATTTGAATAAACCTATAATCCCTAGTAAAACAGAAACACTCATTAAAAGTCCCCAACCTATTTTCTCTCCTGTGACTTTCTAAGGTGGGACCAGGCCGGAGGCACAGGCCCCATGCGTTGCAGGGGAGTCCCAGGGCTGCAGGGACAGGATCCTCTCAGCTTCCAGTGGCAAAGGTGGATCAGTGACACTCTTTGCCCTTACCCTGCAAGTGGAGGGCTTGCCTCCAGGGAGTGCTTAACCCAGGAACTCAGGAGAGTTCTGCCATTTTCCAGCCAGTGACTTTCTAAGGCAGGACAAGCCTGAAGGCACAGGCCTCACCAGTCGCAGGGCAGCAGGGACAGGACAAGCTCTAGTCAGAGACACGAAGAACATCTAAAACCAGAGATTAAGAGATGGCAGAAAGTAAATGAAAGAATCCTACTAACAGAAACCAAGACTACTTGGCCTCATCAGAACCTAGTACTCCCACCACAGCAAGCCCTGGATATCCCAAAATGCCAGAAAAACAAGATTTGGATCTAAAATCATATCTAACAATGCTGATAGAGGAACTTAAGAAGGACATGAATAACTCCCTTAAAGAAATACAGGAGAACTCAGGTAAAGAGGTACAAGCCCTTAAAGAGGAAACAAAAAAAATCCCATAAAGAATTACAGGAGATCACAAGTAAACAAATAGAAGCACTTAAAAAGAAAACACAAAAATCCCTTAAGGAATTGCAGGAAAACACGAACAAACAGGTAAAGGAATTGAGTAAAACCATCCAGGACCTAAAAATGGAAGTAGAAAAAATAAAGAAATCACAAAAAGAGACAACTCTGGAGTTAGAAATCTTAGGAAAGAAGTCAGGAAACATAGATGCAAGCATCACCAACAGAATACAAGAGATAGAAGAGAGAATCTCAGGGACAGAAGATAACATAGACAACGTTGACAAAACAATCAAAGAAAATGCAAAATGCAAAAAGACTCTAACCCAAAACATCCAGGAAATCCAGGACACAATGAGAAGACCAAACCTAAGGATAGTAGGTATAGAAAAGAGTGAAGACCTCCAACTTAAAGGGCCAGTAAATACCTTCAACAAAATTATAGAAGAAAACTTCTCTAACCAAAAGAAAGAGATGCCCATGAACATACAAGAAGCCTATAGAACTCCAAATAGACTGGACCAGAAAAGAAATTCCTCCTGCCACATAATAGTCAAAACACCAAATGCACAAAACAAAGAAAGAATACTAAAAGCAGTAAGGGAAAAAGGTCAAGTAACATATAAAGGCAGGCCTATCAGAATTACACCAGACTTCTCACCAGAGACTATGAAAACTAGAAGATCCTGGGCAGATGTCATACAGACCCTAAGAGAACACAAATGACAGCCCAGACTACTATACCCAGCAAAACTCTGAATCACCATAGATGGAGAAATCAAAGTATGCCATGACAAAACCAAATTCAGACAATATATTTCCACAAATCCAGCCCATCAAAGGATAATAAATGAAAAACTCCAACACAAGGAGGGGAATTCTACCCCTGAAAAAGCAAAAATGTAATCTTCCAACAAAACTAAAAGAAGATAGACACATGAACGGAATGCCAGCTCTAACTACAAAAATAACAGGAAGCAACAATTACGTTTCCTTAATATCTATTAACATTAATGAACTCAATTCTCCAATAAAAAGACATAGAATATCAGATTGGGTATGTAAACAGGACCCAACAGTTTGCTGCATAAAGGAAACCCACTTCAGTGACAAAGACAGACACTACCTCAGAATAAAAGGCTGGAAAACAATTCTCCAAGCCAATGGTCCCAAGAAAAAAGCTGGAGTAGCCAATCTAATATCGAAAAAATAGACTTTCACCCTAAAGTGATCAAAAAAGATAAGGAGGGACACTTCATATTAATCAAAGGTATGATCTACCAAGATGAACTCTCAATTCTGAACCTCTATGCTCCAAATGCAAGGGCATCTACATTCATAAAAGAAACTTTACTAAAGCTCAAAGCACACATTACATGTCACACAATAGTAGTGGGAGATTTCAACACTCCACTCTCTGCAATGGACAGATTATGGAAACAGAAACTAAACAAGGACACAGTGAGACTAACAGAAGTTATGAAACAGATGGATTTAACAGATATCTATAGAACTTTTTATCCTAAAACAAAAGGATATACCTTCTTCTCAGCACCTCATCGTACCTTCTCCAAAATTGACCATATAATTAGTCACAAATCAGGCCTCAACAGATACAAGAAAATTGAAATAATTCCTTGTATCCTATCAGATCACCATGGACTAAGACTGCTCCTCACTAACAACATAAACAATAGAATGCCCACATAAACGTGGAAGCTTAACAACACTCTACTCAATGATAACTTGGTCAAGGAAGAAATAAAGAAAGAAATTAAAGACTTTCTAGAGTTTAATGAAAATGAAGCTACAATGTACTCAAACTTATGGGACACAATGAAAGCAGTCCTAAGAGGAAAACTCAAAACTTTCAGTGCCTCCAAAAAGAAACTGGAGAGAGCATACACCAGCAATTTGACAGCATACCTGAAGGCACTAGAACAAAAAGAAGCAAATTCACAGAAGAGCAGTCAAAGGCAGGAACTAATTAAACTCAGGGCTGAAATCAACCAAATAGAAACAAAAAGAATTATACATAGAATCAACCAAACCAGGAGCTGGTTCTTTGAGAAAGTCAACAAAATAGATAAACCCTTAGGCAGACTAACTAGAAGCACTGAGATAGTTCCCTAATTAGCAAGATGAAAAAGGAGACATAACAACAGACACTGAGGAAATATAAAATATCATGAGATCCTACTACAAAAGCCTGTACTCAATAAAACTGGAAAGCCTGGATGAAATGGACAATTTTCTAGACAGATACCAGGTACCAAAGTTAAATGAAGATCAGATCAATGATCTAAACAGTCCCATATCTGCTAATGAAATAGAAACAGTCATTAATAGTCTTCCAACCAAAAAAAAAGCCCAGGATCAGATGGGTTTAGTGCAGTGTTTTATCAAACCTTCAAAGAAGACCTAATACCAATATTCCTCAAACTATTCCACAAAATAGAAACTGAAGGCACTCTGCCCAATTCATTCTATGAAGCCACAATTACTCTTATACCTAAACCACACAAAGACCTAACGAAGAAAGAAAATTTCAGACCAATTTCCCTTATGAATATCGATGCAAAAATACTCAACAAAATTCTTGCAAACTGAATCAAAGAACACATCAAAACAATCATCCACCATGATCAAGTAGACTTCATCCCAGGGATACAGGGATGGTTCAATATAAGGAAATCCATCAACGTAATTCACTACATAAACAAACTCAAAGAAAAAAACCATATGATCATCTCACTAGATGCTGAGAAAGCATTTGACAAAATCCAACATCCCTTTATGATAAAAATCTTAGAAAGATCAGGAATTCAAGGCACATAGTTGAACATAGTAAAAGCAATATACAGAAAACCAGTAGCCAACATCAAACAAAATGGAGAGAAACTTGAAGCAATCCCACTAAAATCAGGGACTAGACAAGGCTGCCCACTTTCTCCCTACCTATTGAATAGTGTACTTGAAGTCCTAGCCAGAGCAATTAGGCAACAAAGGGAGATCAAAGGGATACGAATTGGAAAGGAAGAAGTCAAATTATCTCTATTTGCTGATGATATGAGAGTATCATAAGTGACCCCAAAAATTCCACCAGAGAGCTCTTAAACCTAATAAACAACTTCAGCAAAGTAGCTGGATATAAAATTAACTCAAGCAAATCAGAGGCCTTCTTATACACAAAGGATAAACAGTCAAAGAAAGAAATTAGGGAAACAACACCCTTTACAATAGTTACAAATAATATAAAATAACTTGGTATAACTCTAACTAAGCAAGTAAAAGATCCGTTTGACAAGAACTTCAAGTCTCTTAAGAAGGAAATTGAAGCAGATCTCAGAAGATGGAAAGATCTCTCATGCTTGTGGATTGGCAGGATTAATATAGTAAAAATGGTCATCTTATGGAAGGCAATCTACAGATTCAATGCAATCCCCATCAAAACTCCAACTCAATTCTTCAGACTTAGAAAAAGCAATTTGCAAATTCATCTGGAACAACAAAAGACCCAGGATAGCCAAAACTATTCTCAACAATAAAGGAACCTCTGGTAGAATCACAATCCCTAACCTTAAGCTGTACTACAGAGCAATTGTGATAAAGACTGCATGGTATTAGTACAATGACAGGCAGGTAGATCAATGGAACAGAATTGAAGACCCAGAAATGAACCCATGCACCTATGGTCACTTGATCTTTGACAAAGGACCTAAAACCATACAGTGGAAAAAAGAGCATTTTCAACAGATGGTGCTGGCTCAACTGGCGGTTAACATGTAGAAAAATGCAAATCAATCCATTCCTTTCTCCTTGTACAAAGCTCAAGTCCAAGTGGATCAGGGACTTGCACATCAAACCAGATACATTGAAAATAATAGAAAATAAAGTGGAGAAGAACCTCGAGCAAATAGGCACAGAGGAAAATTTCCTGAAGGGAATGCCAATAGCTTCTGCTCTAAGATCAAGAATTGACAAATGGGACCTCATAAAGTTGCAAAGCTTCTGTAAGGCAAAAGACACTGTCAATAGGACAAAATGGCAACCAACAAATTGGGAAAAGATCTTTACCAACCCTATATCTGATAGAGGGCTAATATCCAATGTATATAAAGAACTCAAGAAGTCACTCTCCAGAGAACCAAATAACTCTATTAAAAAATGGGGTACAGAGAGCCAGCCAATTGATCTGCTTATCACAATGTTTATGCAGAGAAAATTAGGAAAGACTGGCAATAGTGATGCCATGTTACGAGCCTTAAGGACAGCTGAGGTCTTTAAGATCCCTGAAAATGGCTACATACAGCATTAATGCTGGGAGGCAGTTTAAGACTGAGTCATAGTTAATAAAAACTTAAGAAGTAAAAAAGAAAAAAAATGGGGTACAGAGCTAAACAAAGAATTCTCAACTGATGAACACCGAATGGCTGAGAAGCACCTAAAGAAATACTCAACACCCTTAGTCATCAGGGAAATGCAAATCAAAACAACTCTGAGATTCCACCTGACACCAGTCAGATTGGCTAGGATAAAAGACTCAGGTGACAGCAGATGCTGGAGAGGTTGTGGAGAAAGAGGAACACTCCTTCATTGCTGGTGGGATTGCAAACTGGTACAACCACTCTGGAAATCAGTGTGGCGGTTCCTCCGGAAATTGGATATAGTTCTACCAGAGGACCCAGCTATATTACTCCTAGGCATATACGCGGAAGATACTCCAACATGTAATAAGGACACATGCTCCACCATGTTCATAACAGCCTTATTTATAATAGCCAGAAACTGGAAACAACCCAGATGTCCCTCAACAGAGGAATGGATACAGAAACTGTGGTACATCTACACAATGGAGTACTACTCAACCATTAAAAACAATGAATTTATGAAATTCTTAGGGAAATGGATGGATCTGGAGAGTATCATCCTGAGTGAGGTAACTCAATCACAAAAGAACACACATGGTATGCATTCTCTGGTAAGTGGTTATTAGCCCAGAAGTTCAGAATACAGGAAGAACAACCCACAAACCACAAGAAACTTAAGAAGAAGGAAGACCAAAAGGTGGACATTTCATTCCTTCTTAAAAGGAGGCACCAAATACCCATGGAAGGAGTTTCAGAGATTAACTATGGAGCAGAGACTGAAGGAAGGACACGCCAGCCTAAATATAGCTATCTCCTGAGAGGTTCTGACAATACCTGACTAATACAGATGTAGAGGCTCACAGCCATCCATTGAACTGAGTACAGGGTTCCCAATGAAGGAGTTATAGAAAGGTTCTATGGAGCTAGAGGGTTTGCAGCCCCTTAGAACGAACAACAATATGAACTAACTAGTACCCTCAGAGCTTCCAGGGACCCAACCGCCAACCAAGGACTATACATGGTGGGACTGATTGTTTTGGCAGCATGTGTATAGTAGAGGATTGCAAAGCTGATCATCAATAGGAGGAGAGGTCCTCGGCCTTGTGAAGGTTCTGTGCCCCAGTGTAGGGGAATGCCAGGGCTAATAAGTGGGAGAGGGTGGGTGGTAGGCATGGGGATGGGGAGGCAACAGGAGTTTGTTCTTGTTGTTTTTGTTTGTTTGTTTGTTTTTTGGAGGGGAAACTGGGAAAGGAGAAATTTACATGTAAATAAAGAAAATACCTAATTTTTTTTTTTTTTAAAAAATAAAACACTGAAAGGCCCAGAAAAAAAGTTAAATAAAAGATTAGTTTCCCCAGAAAAAAAATGGGGTACAGATCCAAACAGAATTCTCAATAGAGGAAACTCAAATGGTTGGAAATACTTAGAAATGTTCAATATCTTTAGCCATTAGGGAAATTCAAATCAAAACTATCTTGAGATCCTATCTTATACCTGTCAGGATGGCTAAAGATCAATAAAACAATGATAGTTTATACTGCTGAGGATGTGATGTAAATAGAACCCTTCATTCATTGCTGTTGGGAATGCAAACTTGTATAGCTACTATGGAAACTATGGCTGTTCCTCAGGAAAATTGGAATTTATCTAACTAAAGATCCAGCTATACCATTCTTGGGCATATACCCAAGTGAGACTTCATTGAAGCATAAAAAACGCATTTAACCATATTTATTTCCCTTCTCTTCATAATAGCCAAAACCTGGAAACAAACTAGATGTCCTCAAACAAAAGAATGAATAAGAAAAATGTTGTACATTTATACAATGGAGTATCACTTATCTGTTAGAAAATGACATCATTAATTATTCATTTACAGTTTACAACTAGATAAAAGTAGAAAAAAATATCCTGAGTGAGGTATCCCACATCCAGAAAGAAAAATATGGTATGTATTTACATATATGTGGATATTAGCTGTTAAGTCAATGATAACCAGGCTGTTGTTCATAGAACTAGAGAAGGTAAATATAGAGTTATGGACTAGAGGTATAGATAGATCTCAGTTGGAAAGGGAAATATAACAAATAACTATGGATGAATTGGAAGGGGGCTGGGATGGAAGGATCAAGTGTGGAATCAGGGGACGAGTGAAGTGGGGATACAGTGAGAGACAGCTAAAATTAAGAGACATTTGAAGTATAGTATGGAAACATAGTACAGTAGAAACCTCTTAAAATATATACATATATGAAGGTGATCTAAATTAAATTGCCAAATTTAATGGGAGAGAGAATCCCAACTGGCTATTTTTGACATCTCACAAAGCATTCAGTACTAGGATTGGGATGCATCTAATTGAATTGTTGGTCGAAGGAGTCATCCCTGGAATCCCCAAACAACCCAGGTTGTTGCCAAGATAACAGATTCCTCTGCTCGAACTGGCTGCAAGGCTGCATTGCTGAAGAACATACCTAGACAACTGATTGAACATAGAAAAGTTGAACCAGTGCCTTCATAGACCCTTCACCCCTATGTTCTAGTGTCTGGTACAGGAAGGTACTCTGCACACTACCAAAAGAGGAAAGTAAATGCCAATCTAGACACACGCTAGATTTACATTGTTGTCCCTCCTGCAAGATATGCTAAGGCAATGATGGCACAAAGATTAGAGGTATAAACAACTGATTTATGATTTAACTTAAGGCCCACTCTGTGAGATAGAATCCATATCTGATGCTGCTTGGATGTTCAAGAACCTGAGACTAGTCCAAAGACCTAGGGTAAGACCAAATACTACTGATCTAAAAAGGAAAAAGAAAAAGCAAAAAACAACAAAACACCATGACATGACTCCTAATAATATTCAGCTATATACATAGATCAGTGTCTTTTTCAGTCATCACCAGAAAAGTTTGCTCCTGTGGCAGAGTTCCATAGCCAGACACCATACAAAGAGACCTTGGATCACTCAGCTCTAAATAGGATGTCTCCATCAAATCCCTTTACACTGGGCTCAGGGCACTCTTTTGGAAGAAGAGATAGAAAGAGTGTAAGAATCATAGGGGATAAAGGACACCAAGAAAACGAGACCCTCAAAATCGACATGAGCAAAGCTCATATGAACTCAGAGAGACTTAGAGTGCCCTGGTCTGCACCAGGTACTCTGTGTCTATAAATGGCTTTCAGTTTAGTCTTTTCTCCCCCCAGGAATTTCCTAGTATATGAATGAATGTGTCCCTGACTCTTATGCTTTCTTTTGGGCTCTTTTCCTTTTATTGGATAATCTTGTATAACTTCAATGTGATAGTTTTTGTTTTTTTCGTACTATACTTTGTTTCATGTGTTTTTTTATTATCTCTTAGAAGCTTACTCTTTGTTAATGAGAGACAGAAAGGGAGTGTGTGCAGATGGGAGTGAAGCTTGAGAGGAACTGAGAAGAGTGGAGAGAAGGGAAACCATAATCAGGATATATTCTGTACAGAACAAATCTATTTTAAATAAAACAACAACAACAACAACAACAACAACAACAACAACAACAAAAAACAACCCAAAGTCCATCTATAATTCCAAAGACTTTTAACTGGTGTTTCTTGTAAAATCAAAAATAGGTTCCATACTTCTTATATCAAAAAGTAAGAACCAGCATACAGCTACAATCAGATGAAACAAACAAACAAAAGTTCAACAGTGTAAAGCATGTCATACTTCCAGAACTCATGAACTTCTGAGTTCTAGAGTTCTAAAAGAGCCTAGGTGGCTCCCGTTCTCAGGATCTGCCATTCGCAGAACATGAAGCTTATTTCAAAGGCTTCGGGAGGCCCCACTCCATATCTGTTCCTTTCTTTGGTGTTCATTCCAAGGTACTGGCATCTCAAAATGCTGGCACCTCCATTACCAAAAGCCGCATAGTTCAAGCCTCAATTTCCCTCTTGTAATCCCTTCAATCCTGGGGATTCTACTACAACTGAAGCTGCATCTTTGCTAATGGTCTCTCCTTACTGCTCATGGTGCCAAGCCTCAGGTGTTTTGCACAACCCCTCAATGCCTGCAAAATCAATGCCACCCGAGGAAATCTATCTTACATTACCAAGTAATGTTGCCAGCACTAGGAATTGTCTTGGTGTTCTATGGACCGCATCTTCTGTGTGCTCATGCTGACAAATATTTTCCATAAGATTTTTCCTCAAGGATGCTGGTATCTTCTTAATCACAGGTGATTCTTTGGCCCTAACTGGTCAGGATCAATTGTTTGAGAAAAGAAAAGAGTTCACTTTGACATTTGGTATTTTTTATTTACATTTCAAACGTTATCCCCTTTCCCGTCCTCCCTGAAGCCCCTATCCCATCTCCCCTCCCCTTGCTTTTATGACGAAGCCCCTCCCACTCACTATCTTCTCCCTGCCCTCGAATTCTCCTACACTTGGACCTTCACAGGACCAAGGGCCTTCTCCTCCCATAGATGTGGTAATCCTCAGCTATATGTGCTGCTGGAGCCATGAGTCCCTCCATGTGTACTGCTTGGTTGGTGGTTTAGTCCTTGGGAGCTCTGGGGTGTCTGATTGGTTGATAGTGTTAGAACCACAGATTTTTTAATTCAAATATCAAATAAATAAGAGTCTTTGGAGGACTGTCAAACTTCACTCTAAAACTTCACAAGCCTGTCCTCCATTACTTGCCTATACTGTTTTCAGTATTATCTTCTAAGTTGCCACATTACCTCATTAAGTGCTGAATGGTTAATGGCTTTTCTAGCTTCAAGTTCCAAAGACCTTCCACAATCCTCTCCAAACCAATCATGTTAACCACAGCAAAAGAATACTCTCTGGTACCAATTTCTGCCTTAGTTAAGGTTTCAATGGTTGGAGTTAACAACATAATCAAAAGCAATTTGAGAAGGAAAATGTATATTTCAGCTTCTAAATCCTTGTCACACTCTGTCACTGAAGAAAGCCAGGATAGGCGCTCAAGGAAGGGATTGGTACAGAAGCAGGGAAGAATGCTGCTTACTGACTCACTTAGCCTGCTTTCTAGTATAACTCAAGATTATTGGCTCAAGACTGAGTTCTTACATATCAATCACTAATCAAGAAAACGCCCGACAGGCTTTCTCACAGGCCAGTCTGGTGGAAGCATTTCTCAGTTGAGGTTCTCTCTTGCCTGTGATTAGACGTTGTGTCAAATTGGAAAACAAACAAACAAACAAATAAAAAAAACCTAACCAGGTTATTTATTCCCATAATGTCTATACCAATATTGTATTGGTGGGCATATATTGTCAGGAGTGTTCTTTTTCAAATTTTATTCCCCCACCCTCTTACAGTAGCTTTCAGGGTTCATAGTGGGTGATATTGTTGCCTACTTTTCTCCTCTAGTAGTATATGTAGCCTTATGATAGCCTTCCAGCCTTATGAAAGCTATTCAATACTGATGAATGTTCCAGCTGAGTACTCGCTAAATCTTTCCACTTTCTATAACTTAAGTATGTGGGGTTTTTCAACAATAGAGTCTTACTATGAATCCTAGAAAGTAGCCAAGAGTATTGGCATTAAATAGCCTGTAATGCTTGGAAGTCTATGGGACCTCATTGGTCAACAACTCAAAAAGAAACAACTCATTTCTGGTCGTGAAGATTTTATTTGGTATGTGTGGTTGAAATATTACCCCCAACCCCATTATAGGGTAACTTCACCTAAACTCACTTTACCCGTGTATACATTTTATGAATCTTCTTCACTGATAGGTTTCCACATGGCTTTTTCCCACAAGGCCTTTACTGTTAGTACTCCCTCTAATATTGCTCCTCAGCCCTGCTCTCTCATTCCTAACCTCATTTAATCCTTCCTGATCTATTTCCTTTTCTCTCTTTATAATAATATATTCTATTTCACCTTCCTTGAAAGATTTCCTCTTACTATTTCTATAACCTCTGCGGTATTCCAAGTTAAATATCTTTAGCTAAAACTCAAAAACTAACATCCCATATGTGAGAAAAAAAAAGCAGTGTTTGTATTTCTGGGTCTGTGTACCTGACTCAGGATGTCTACAGTTCCATTCATTCACTTGTGAGCTTCATAATTAATTTTTAACTGCTGAGTTATATTCAATGATTTTCATTATCCACTTCTCAGTTTATCTATATTTGGGCTGTTTCCAGTTGCTGAATATTGTAAAAAATGGAAAATGAGGACAGATGAGCAAGTATCTCTATAGTGAGATATAGAGTCCTTTGGGTATATGATCAAGAATGGTATAGATGGATCATATAGTATATCAATTTCCAGTATTTTTAGGAATCTCCATACTAATTTCTATAGTGGTTGCACCAGTTTTCACTGACATCTTCAGTTGAATAACCTTTTCCCTCATCCTCATCTGTATTGGTTGTCACTTTTTTTATCACTTCATTATTACATGGGGTGAGAAGAAATCTCAAAATAGTTTGAATTTGTGTTTTCTTGATTGCTAAGAATGTTGAAGGTTTTAAAAGTGTCTTTCAGGTATATGTGTTTTATCTTTTGAGAATGCTCATTCTGTTTTCTAGATGTTTAGGTTTTTGAGTTATTTGCATAGTAAGGGTTCAATACTAACCATTTTTAAGATTTGTAGCTGTGTAGCTTGTGAAAGCTCTTTGTTTTGCTTTCCATAGGTGCCTCTACACTTGAATAATGATGTCTTTTGCTGTACAGAGACATATTAGTTTCATGTGTTCCTGTCTGTTAATCCTTGCTCTTAAGGTTTTGTGCTTTTTGGGTCCTATTTAGAAGTCTTTTCTGTATCAATAAGTTCAAGTGTATTCCTTTCTCCTTGGTCAGATTCAAGGTACCAGGTCTTATAAGTTGGGGTGCCAATTCTACTTGAAGTTGAGTTTTGTGCAGAGGGAGAGATACAAATCTAGTTTCATTCTTCTACAGGTTTGACTAATACCATTTGTTAAAGATGTGGTCTTCCTAACTGGCAAAAATTATGCATCTGCAGGAACATGGACTTATATCAGGGTTGTCAACTTAACTCCATTGAATAATGTGTTGGTTTTTATTAGAGTATCATCCTGGTGTTATTACCATTTTTCTGTATTGTAACTTAAACTCAGGAATGTGAAACCTCAAGTAGTTGTTCAGGATTATCTCTGACTATCCTGTGTTTCCATATGAAGTTTAAAATTTTCTTTCAATTTCTGTGATAAATTGTGTTGGAGTTTTGATGGAGGCTCATTGATTCTGTAGATTGGTTTTGGTAGGGTGACCATTTTCAAAATATTAATTCTATGAGAATGGGAGAATGTGAATACTAATATATCTTCTGGTATTTTCTTTAACTTCTATCTCTCTCTTTCTGTCTCTCTCTGTCTCTCTTTCTTCTCTCTCTTTCTCTCTCTCTCTCTCTCTTTCTCTCTCTATCTCTCTCTCTCTAGCTTTATTTCAAGTTTTGTTTGATTTTTTTTTTGTTTTGAAATGAATGGTTTTGTTCCTCTAATTTCTTTCCCAGCCCCTTTATCATTTTAATATGGGAAGAATACTTATTTTTGTGTTATAATTTTATATCTTGATATATATCAGCTAGAAAAGGTTTCTGTTAGGTTTTAAAGGTCTATTATGCATAAAACCATAACATCTTTATTTACATCTGTAAATAAAGATACTTTAAGTTCTTTTCCGATTGAATTTCTTTTATCTATTCCACTTGTCTTGTTGTTTTCTCTAAGACTTCAAGCACTATATTGAATGTGAATAGAGAAAGAGGACATACTAGCCTTGTTCCTGGATTTAGCCCATTAGAATGTTGGCTGTTGCCATGGACTTCAGTTTATCATGACACCATTACTTAACACTGAGGTTCTTCAGGACATTTTTTATGATGAGATGTTAGATTTTGTTCAAGGCCCTTGTCTTCTGAGATGATCATTATTGGTTTCTTTTCTTGAGTCTGCTTATATAATGGATTTATGTATATTAATTTACTTTACTGTTGCCTCTCTGAATCTTTCAAATTTGGTGGGTAATGACAATGGTTAATGATTGATGTGTTCAATACATTTTGCATGTATTTTATTGAGAATGTTTTGAGAATCCATCTTCATTAGTGATATTAGCCTATAACTTTCTTTTTTTGATTGTCTATTTGTCTAGACTAAGTATCAGGGTAATGATATTCCTAAAAATAATTAGGAAATGTTACTTCATTTTTAGTTTTCCAGAGAGTTTGAGGAAGAGTACTGGAGTTAATTTTTTTCTCTGGGGATTTGGTTCAATTCTACACAATATCCATTTGCCCAAGGGATAATATTTAGCTAGGAATTGTTAAATTACTGTTGCTATCTCATTGGATGTTATAGATGTTATATTGATATTATTTATTTCAGCATGATTTAACTTTAAATGCATCATATATATCTAGAAATTCGTCTGTTTCTTTTAGATTTTATAGCATGGTAGAATATAGATTTTAAAGAATAAACTTGGGATTCTCTGACATTTATGTATGTTTGTTGTCATGTTTCACTTATAGTCTTTTAATTTTTTTAATTTGGATTTTGCTTTTGATTAATTTGACTAAAGGTTTGTCAATCTTTCCAAAGAAACAACTTCTTATTTCATCAATTATTTGCATTGTATTTTCATTTCAATTTCATTAATTTCTCCCCTTATTATCTCTTCCTATCTACTCTTCATAGCTGTTATTTGTTCTTGTTTTATAAGGCTTTCAAGTGTATCTTTACGTTCTTAATGTAATATATCTCCTGTTTTGGGTTGTTATTGTTTTATATATAGTGTTGTAAATTTTTCCAAAAGAACTACCTACACTGTGTCTCATTGATTTTGATATTGTTGTTTTCATTTTCATTTAATTGTAGAGATTTCCTTCTTGTTTTTTTCCCCCTTGACCAATTTTTCCTTTAGTATTATTTTGTTTAGGTTCCATAGTTTGTGTATTTTTTGCCATTTTTGTTATTCATATCCAGCTTTATTCTTTTTTGGTCATATTGGATACAAGGTATGATTTCAACTTTTTTCCATTCGTTGAAAATTATTTTGCTTCCTAATTTTCAGTACACTTGGGAGAAAGTTCCATGAGCTGCTCTTAAGAATAAAGTACATTCATTGAGTGAAATGTTTTGTAGAAATCTGTTCAGTCCATTTGATTTATGTTGTTATTTAACTCCACATTGTCTTTCTCTGGATGACTTGTATATTGGCAATAGTAGGGTATTGAAGTCACCAATTATTTACTTGTTATGGCCAACCTATGATTTTAAATCTAACTAATACTCTTTTTATAAAGTTGAATGCACCTATGTTTTGGCAAGCAAATATTTATGATTATGCTATCCTCTTGGTAGGTTTCCTTTTAATAAATGTGAAGTATCCTTCCCTGTCTCTTCTGACTGGTTTGAAGCCTCTTTTGTCAGATGTTAAAATATCTATGCTTGCTTTTTTCTTAATTCCATTTATTGGAAGACACCTTTTTCATTATTTTATGTTAGGTCAATTGTTGGTGGCTGTGAGATATATCTTAGGGGTACTATATATAAATTCCATTTTCTTTCTTTTTTGAATTTTTTATTAGATATTTTCTTTATTTACATTTCGAATGTTATCCCCTTTCCTGTTTTCCCTTCTGGAAACTCCCTATTTCATCCCCCTCTCCCTGCTTTTAAGACAGTGTTCCCCTCACCTACCCACTCTCACTTCCCTGTCCTTGCATTCCCCTACACTGGGGCATTGAGCCTTAACAGGACCAAGGGCAGGCAGCTCCTCTCATTGATGTCCTAGAAGGCCATCCTTTGCTATATATGTAGCTGAAGTGATGGGTTCCTCCATGTGTATTCTTTAGTTGGTAGTTTAGTCCCTGGGAGCTCTGGGCAGTCTGTTCTTCCTATGGGATTGCAAACCCCTTTAGCTCCTTCAGTTCTTTCTATAATTCCTCTATTGGGGACAGATTCCATGCAATCCCCATCAAAATTCCAACTCAATTCTTCATAGAGTTAGGAAGAGCATTTAGAATAACAAAAAAACTCAGGATAGCAAAAACTATTCTCAACAGTAACAGAACTGGGAAAATCACCATCCATTGCCTGAAGCTGTATTACAGAGCAATAGTGATTAAAAACTGCATGATATTCTTACAGAAATAGGCAGGTAGATCAATGGTACAGAATTGAAGACCCAGAAATGAACCCACACACCTATGGTCACTTGATTTTTGACAAAGGAGCTAAAACAGTCCATTGGAAAAAAGACAACATTTTCGCATTTTCAAATGGTGCTGGCTGAACTGGAGGTCAGCATGTAGAAAAATGCAAATCAACCTTTTTCTTTCTTTCTTTCTTTCTTTCTTTCTTTCTTTCTTTCTTTCTTTCTTTCTTTTTCTTTCTTTCTTTTTTTAGCAGGGTTTCTCTGTATAGCCCTGGCTGTCTGTCCTGGAACTCACTCTATAGACCAGGCTGGCCTTGAACTTAGAAATCTACCTGCCTCTGCCTCCCAAGAGCTGGGATTAAAGGCATGTGCCACCACTGCCTGGCTCAAATCAACCCATTCTTATCTCCTTGAACAAAGCTCAAAACTCAAGTCCAAGTGGATCAAGGACCTCCACATAAAAACTGAAACTAATAGAGAAAATGGGCAAGATCCTCGAACACATGGGCACAGGGGAAATTTTCCTGAACAGAACACCAATGGCTTATGCTCTAAGATCAAGAATTGACAAATGGGACCTCATAAAATTGCAAAGCTTCTGTAAGGCAAAGGACACTGTCAATAAGACAAAATGGAAACCAAAAGATTGGGAAAAGATTTTTATCTACCCTATAGAGGGCTAACATCCAATATATGCAAAGAACTCAACAAGTTAGACTCCAGAGAACCAAATAATCCTATTAAAATGGGGAACAGAGCTAAACAAAGAATTCTGAACTGAGGAATACCGAATGGCTGAAAGCACCTAAAGAAACATCCTTAGTCATCAGGGAAATGCAAATCAAATTCCATTTTCTAAGCCCATCAGTTAGCTTGTATGTTTTTATTGGGAAATTGAGATTGTTAATTTTAAGAGTTATTAATGAACAGTGTTTAATAATTTCTCTTATTTTGCTGTCATGGTATTAGTTTATTAGATTTATCATGCCTAACTATTTTGAGATCATTTCTTTGTTCCCTCTTGGATGTGTTTAGTCTCTTTATATCAAACTTTCCCCTATATATCCCCTGTCTGTTTTTATCATGTGAAATTTTCCTTTTCCTTTGATTACAATTAATTATTTTGTTGGATATAGTAGTTTGGGCTGACATCTGTGGTATTTTGGAACTTGCAGGACATCAGTCCAAGCCTTTTGAATTTCAGCCTCTATTCACAATTCAGGTATAATTTTAAGGAGCCAGTCTTCATATTTAACTTGTTCTTTCTTTCTCATAGCTTTAGGTAACTTTCCTTTGTCCTCTATATTTAGTGTTTTAATTATTGTGTGAGGTAGAGGGTTTTTTTCTGGCCTTGTAAATCTGGTGTCTTGTACGCCTTTAGTACCTAGAGAAGAATCTCTTTCTTAAGATTAGAGAAACTTTTTCTATGACTTTGTTGAAAATATTTTCTGTATTTTCTCTCTTTTCTATATCCATTATTCATATGTTTTGTCTTTTCTGTGTACCAGATTTCCTGAGCTTTTTAAAGATTTAACATTTGACTGGTTATGTATTTCTTCTACCTTATCTTTGAGACCTTCTCTTTTCTACTTGATCCAATCTGTTGTTGAGGCTGAGTTTTGTTTGACTTCCTGACTTCACTGCAAGTTTTATTTCAGTTTGACTTTTCTTAAGAGATTTTATCTTTTTATTAAATTCTTTTTTATGTTGAATTATTTTAACTATTTTATTTGAATCCCATGTTTGTGAAGTTCGGGCATTTATTCATATATTTTCTGAATTCCTTAAACATATTTCTGATTGCTATTTTGAAGTTATTACCTTGTGCATCATCTGCACTGATTTTCTTAGGTAACAAATGGTAGAGGTTCTGGTTTTTGAAAGGGATGTGTTGCCTTAGTTGTAAATATTTTTGTTTTAGGAGGGATGGGATCTAAGCATCTGGAGTTAGATTACTGATTTGTTAGGGCAGATATTTAGATCTTGTTTTTTTTTTGTTACTCTAACTTGTTAAGTTGTGGAACTGGTAAGTGAAACTTAGTTTCAGTTATAGGTTTCTGTGTGGTTCCAAAGCCCATCAGAGGGTAGGATGGCTGATAGACTCCTGGTGGGCAAATAGGGGATGTAACTCTCAGGATCCATAACTGAAGTACTAGATAAGGCTACACAGGATCCTAAAGACCAGTGTATGGGTGGTTGACAGACAGGAAGGCAAGCTTGGGGGAGGGGCAGATGAGGATATTCTCTCTGGGGATTTATAACTAGGGTTCTGGGTCAGGTTCCACAGGGTTCCAGAGCTAAATGATGGGTGAGGTGGCTGATCTACAGGGAGACAGGTTGGAAGGAAAAACTTACATGTGGGACTTCCTTCCTGAAGTTCCAGTTCACATGCCAATTTGGACTCCATGTGATCTCATGGTGGATGGTTGGCTGATAGGTGAGATCTCAGTGAACCTACTTTTAGAAATTTTTTTAATAGATATTTTCTTTATTTACATTTCAAATGTTATCCCCTTTCCTGGTTCCCTACTGCAGGGAAAGCCCCTATCCCCTCTTCCCTCCCCCTGCTTCTATAAGGGTGTTCCTCCATTCACCAGGTGTACTCTCACCTACCCACCCTTGATTCCCCTACAGTGGGGCATCTACTGAGTCTTCACAGGACCAAGGACCTCTCCTCCCATTGATGCCTGACAAGGCCATCCTCTGCTACATATGCAGCTGGAGCCATGTGTACTCCTTGGTTGATGGCTTAGTCCCTGGGAGCTCTGGGGGGGGGTCTAGTTGATTGATATTGTTGTTCCTCCTATGGGGTTGCAAACTCCTTCAACTCCTTCAGTCCTTTCTCTAACTCCTTTATTGGGGACCCCACGCTCAGTGCAGTGGTTGGCTGCAAGCATCCACCTCTGTATTTGTAAGGCTCTGGCAGGGCCTCCCAGGAGACAGCTATATCAGGCTCCTGTCAACATGTACTTGCTGGCATCCACAATAGTGTCTGGGTTTGGTAATTGTATATGGGATGAATTCCTAGGTGGAACAGTCTCTGGATGGTCTTTCATTCAGTCTTCGCTCTATACTTAATCTCCATATTTGCTCCTGTGAGTATTTTGTTTTCTGTCAATATATCATAGAAGTTAAAGACTAGAACTGGCCCAGTTTGTACTAGTCTACTGTCCTGTGATTTTCAGTAGATCACATGACAATGGAAATAGTGATCACTAGTTTTCTCTCATGGTGTTTTGAGGACTGGTCGGCAGCATGAATACTTGGTCTATACCTCACCATTGTTACTAGTGTGGAAGTGGAATTGTTGGGCTCAGGAGCACCAAAATTGACCATTTCTCTGGAGCTTTGCATCTGCTGACCCTTTTGCCTAAGAATGTGTCATCTGGATCTTGCTGTGTTTTGCTCATTGTCAGTGTCCTAGCCTCAGTTCACATTCAGGCTTTTCACAGAGCAACTCCTTGTTCAGTCTTTCTTGGCAACAAACCCTACTTCACCACACCATATTCCCCTGTTACTGTATTATCTGCTTATAAAGCTAGTTACCCTGAGGAGTTCTACTGCACTTGATTGATAACACTCTGTCTTCCATTGATGCTTTGTAAACCTTTCCAAACCTTTGATGCTTCCTTTCAACAGGAGATGTACTTGCATTGTTCCCAGATGACACTGAGCCACAGGCCTAGAAGAGGCATGTAATAAATACTAGTGAGGGAATGAATTTTTAAAAAATTTTTATTAGATGTTTTATTTACTTATATTGCAAATTTTACACCCTCAGAAAATGTCCCTATCCCATCTGCCCTTTCCCTGCTCACTAACCTACCCGCTCCCACTTCCCTGTTCTGGCATTCCTCTATGAGTGAAACCTTCCGGAAATCCCACTCGGTCTGTGTTCGCATCAGCCGAAGGTCAGATAGGACCTGTAAAATGAAACGGTCGAGAACAAAGAGATGGACGCCAAGTAATATATTAAGGCATCTCTTTATTTGGGGAGTATTTTGAACATTTATAGGCAGGTAAGAAATGAAACCGAAAATCTCTAGGCACAAAATATATGCATAAGGTAAACAAAAGCAGCAGACAGAAAGACACCAAGGTCTCTGCAAACTCAAAAGTTCTCATGCAGGTAGGCGAGCAGCCAGCCAGGTGTAGCTTCCTTCGAAATCCTCAAAGGGGAACTGCAGTGTTTAGGCGGGTGTCTGCTTCCAGTCTCAGGCTGTCAGCTCTGCAGCAGAGCTGAGGCAGCAGGGAGGAGTCAACACTCTACACTGGGGAATCAAGCCTTCACAAGACCAAGGGCCTTTCCTCTCACTGATGTCCCACAAGGTCATCTTCTGCTACACATGTGGCTGGAGCCATGGGTCCCTCCATGTGTACTCTTTGGTTGGTGGTTTACACCCCGGGAGCTCTGGGGATGCTGCATGCTTTATATTGTTCCTCCCATGGGGCTGCAAACCCTTCAGCTCCTTGGTTTTTTTTCTCTACCTCCTCCATTGGGGACTTTGTGCTCAGTCAAATGGATGGCTGTGAGCATCCACTTCTGTATTAGTTAGGCACCACTGGCAGAGTCTCTCAGGAGACAGCTATATCAGGCTCCTGTCAGTAAGCACTTGTTGGAATCCACAATAGTGTCTGGGTTTGGTAACTGTATATGGGATGGATCCTTAGATAGGACAGTCACTGGATGGCCTTTCCTTCAGTCTCTGTTCCACACTTTGTCTCTGTATCTCCTACCATGGGTATTTTGTTCCTCCTTCTAAGAAGGATCGAAGTATCCACACTGAGGTTTTCCTTCTTCTTGAGCTGCATGTGGTCTATGAATTGTATCTTGGGTATTCCAAACTTCTGGGCTAATAACCACTTATCAGTGAATGCATGCCATGTGTGTTCTTTTGTGATTGGGTTACCTCACTTAGGATGATATATTTTGGTTCCATCTATTGCCTAAGAACTTTATAAATCATTGTTTTTAATAGCTGAGTAGTACTCCATTTGTGTAGATGTACCACATTTTCTGTATCCATTCCTCTGTTGAGGGACATCTGGGTTCTTTCCAGCTTCTGGCTATTATAAATAAGGCTGCTATAAACATAGTGGAGCATGTGTCCTTATTACATGTTGGAGCATCTTCTGGGTATATGCCAAGGAGTGGTATAGCTGGGTCCTCTGGTAGCATTATGTCCAATATTCTGAGGAACCGCCAAATTGATCTCCAGAGTGGTTGTACCTGCTTGCAATCTCACCAGCAATGGATGAGTGTTCCTCTTTCTCCACATCCTCTCCAGCTACTGCTGTCACCTGAGTTTTTGATCTTAGCCATTCTGACTGGTGTGAAGTGGAACCTCAGGGTTGTTTTGATTTGCATTTACCTGATGACTAAAGATGTTGAACATTTCTTTAGGTGCTTCTCAGCCATTCTGTATTCCTCAGTTGAGAATTCTTTGTTTAGCTATGTACCCCATTTTTTAATAGGGTTATTTCATTCTCTGGAGTCTAACTTCTTGAGTTCTTTGTATATATTAGATATTAGCCCTCTATTGGATATAGGGTTGGTAAAGATCTTTTCCCAATTTGTTCATTGCCGCTTTGTCCTTTTGACAGTGTCCTTTGCCTTACAGAAGCTTTGTAATTTTATGAGGTCCCATTTGTCAGTTCTTGATCTTATAGCACAAGCCATTGGTGTTCTGTTCAGGAAATTTGAGGGAATAAATTTTTAAAAATATGGTAAGTTTAGAGTGAAAAAACCTAATCCACTATTTAAAGAGTCATCCACAGTCCTATTTTTAGTCAATTAACAGTTGTTTTTGATAATAAAATAGAAATATTTATGGATCCACAGGAGGTAGAGGAGTTCATTAATGTTCTGGATAAATAACAGAATGAGCAATAGAAAATCTATTGACATATTTAATCAAGAAACTGTGAAAACAACTAGATGTCGCTGATTTTACAAGACATGGGAAAGATTGGATTGAGAATAATTTGATTGGGTAAATATTAAAAGATTTTTCTTTTCCTACACACTGATAAAATTTATTTATCTCTGTGATTGGAAATAAGAAAGTTGAATTTAAATTCCCAGTCATTAACTTCTCTGATTATTATAATTTTATGTGGGATATGGAACATGTAATGTGAGTTAGCATCCTTGGTATGCAAGAGTTTCCATGGGCTTGGGTACTGGTATGTGAGATCCTTGTCGCTACCCCAGATGATTTGTTTAACCATTAAAAAAGACGTAATGAGTATTATCAAATAAGGAGTCAGTTATCTTTATGTGAAAGAGCATTTTATTTTAATATGAAATATTTAGAGAACTTTAAATATACCACCCTAAAAGTGAAAGATTTGTGAGTAGGGCAGGAGGGAAGGCAGAAGTAAAGATGGCTTTGGTTAAAGCTCTTGCAGCACAAGCATGTAGACCTGAGTTTAGATCCCTGGCACAAATTTAAAAAGTTGAGTGTGAGAGGGCAAACTCTGGCATGAGGAGATAGAGAGAGGAGGATCCCAGAAGCTCACTGGACAGCCAGTATAAACAAATCTGTGAGCTCCAGGTTCAAGGAGAGATCCTGGATAGAGGGAGAGTCATTATCCTTTCGGGAAGTGGCTGGTGGTAGGTTGGCTGTAACCTAGTGCAGGGTTCCACACCCATGTGTTTATGGGTAGTAGTAATTGGACCTGGGCCACTGGTATTAATTTTAAGAAGAGGATATAACAGTGGGAGTGATATAGGGTAGGAGTATTAGAGAATGTTAGAAGGAGATAATAGTGGATGGATATGACCAAAATACACTGTGTGGATGACATTAAAAAATTTTTTTAAAGAAGCATAGACATTGCCTAAGTACATCTAAGTGGTGATATATGTACTACCTTAATACCTTTACTAAGAGACAGAGGAAAGTAGAGCTCTGTGAGTTCAAGGTCAGTCTGGTCGACACAGGGAGTTCATGGCCAGCCATGGCTACACAACAAGATTCTATTTCAAAAGAAAAACAAATAAAACTAAGCAAAACAAAAAATGCAACAATATTTTGGGTAAGATTAATATTTAATATGATCTATTATTTGTCTAAATATGTAACCACATGTGCCACACAAATTCTCATCCATAAACCTATACAGGGGCTAATTCTTACCACAGTAATATATAATACTATAAGGGCAGAGATTACTCTTAAATGAACCACGTGATGGATAATAGTCCTGAATAACCTAGTTTTATTCACCCCAAAATTCTAGATACTGAATGTATATTATTTCACCTCTATAATAATTTAAACAAATACGTTCAGGTAAATCAATTGTAAATAAAAAAATGTTGCAAACTGAAAATACATGTAGTGCAGCTTACTAAACACCATGGCTTGCTTACAGACACCATGTCTTAGCTGTAGCCCACACTATAAATTACTGGCTGTTCACATTAAAGAGAGTGGCTGAGTGGGAGCATTACAAGAATAATGTGCTGCATTTTTCTAGCCCTGGAAATGACCAAAATTCAAAATGAGAATATGTATTATACTCAATGAGTTCATTTTTATAACATTGTTATGCTTTAAAAAATGTGAATTGAACCAACAAATTTGAGTGTGCATATATCCACACACAAGGTATCACACATGTGTCTTTATGTGCATGTGTGTTCTCTTCTCTCTGTTATTTTCTAATTTTAGAATATGAGTTACATTGGTTTTATACCACTGCATTTCATTATCATCAGTCTCATGCACTGAGTTTTGGAAACCAAAACTATGAACCTTAAAGATTCTGTAGCCTCCACTTTCTGGTAGTTGTGGAGTGTTGACTAGAAACATGACCCCACAATTGTCTTTATTAAATGAAGACTAAACATGGTTTTAGTATGCAAGCCAAATGAAGAAGAGGTTTTGTTTTGTTTTTAACTGAAATTTGGTTAAAAATGGAGTCATATACATGACCAGATTCTATTCCAGGATATTTCTGCAAAGATGTTTTTGGTTATGATTTACATTAAATCAGTGTCCTTGGAATAAGGCAGATTGTCCTCAGTAAAGTTAGTGAGCCTCCTGACAAGCTGAAGGCTTTAGTAGAATTTAAGATTGATGCTCTTTCAGCCAGAAAGAATCCTGCAGCAGTTGCTTGTACAGTACCACCAACACTTACATGATTTTTCTTTTTTCAAGGAGTTTTATTCTCTAACACTGAACGAGAAGCATTTCTTTTTACTTCTTTAGCTGCTAGTTCTCTACTTTTGAAGCTTCAGTTTGGCTTGCACCGATTCTTGAGCAGTGGATGTTTCCACCTTCCCAAACCACAAAGAGTGTGCAGTATAAAGCTAAGAAGAATGCAGAGATCCTGGAGCAACCCGCTCTCTGAGTTCCAGATTAAGCAATAACACTCTTGTTCCAAGACTGACACAAGTGCACTTTTTATATTTCCTGTTATTTATGCACAAATTGAAGTCATACTAGACATAAAAAAGTGCATAAATTGAGAAAATACCTAAATGAGAAAACTTAAAGTCTCATTTAATTCTGTCCTTACATGTTTATTAATTCACTAGACAACATTCCTTAATTCTCTAATTTATTCCAGATAGAACTTCTCTAATTCTACTTCAAAAACCTCCAAGTCCCCAAATTTGCTTACTGTCTTCTTGTTGCTTTATTCCTCATTTCAGCAGGATTCTCAGCCCCCGTGACTGCAATGGCCCCCCATCCCCCCTCACACACAAGAATTTGAAACTTCAAGGGAGATCTGGTGAGATGAATCAGCAGGTAAAAGCACTGTGGCCAAGCCTTAGGTCTGCGTTGGAATGCTAGGACGCATAGGATAGAAAGAGAGAAACCATTATCATGCCTGTCTTTTGGTCTCCAAATGTGTATGGCAGCTTACATGTGCTTAGGGCCAAGACTGGTCCTGCTAGCTGTTTCTAGTGTCTCAAGTTGTGACCCTCTCCATAAGAAGTACATAGCCTGATAGTAGAGTTCTTAATATCACCCAGATGGAGAATCTGCCTCCAAAGGTGGTGTGACATCCCTGTATAACATGTTCCTTCATGCATTTACTCTTCTTGCTGGTTGGAAGCACATCACACAGCTCCTACATATTCCAATAAAAGCTGTCATGCAATGACATGAATATGAGTTGGGGTGGGGTGGGACCACTTGAGAACTGTTTGCCTTACAAATTAATGTTTTGGCCTCTGATATTTGACAGATGTTAATGGAAATGTTCCAAATACAGTTCTAAACTTTTTTAGACCAGCAAATTAAGAACCATTATTCATAATTTTATTATTTTTAAATTTATGTGTGCATGTGTACCTGTGTGTGTATACTTTTGTCAGTAAGGGCACTCACAGAAGCCAGAAGCATTGCGTATCTCTGAAGCTGCAGTTTTAAGTGTTGCAAGCTGCCCAAACTGGGTGCTCAGAACTGAACTCTGGTCCTTTGCAAAAGAAGCATTGCTGAGCCATTTTCCTGACTCTACAGGGTTTTATCAGTACCAATAAACCACAAGAACTGGAAAGCTTACTCAAGATCATGACGTTCTTCAGTAGCAGAATTAGACTAGATTTGGACCTTGTGTCCCTATGTTTCATTATGAGATTTTTATTGTTTAGTTTTGTTTGGATTTAGCACATGACTATGTAACATGAAGTAGCCAGTCAATTAACATGTTTGGAAATAATGACCACAAAAATAAATAAATGGCTGTTTACCACTGTAGTTTGTGACCTCTTTTGTATTAGACAATTAGAAAGGCCATGGTGCCCTTGGCTCTTTAAAACAGCATTTTAAAAACAGCTTTTGAAGCCTTACTGACTTTTTTCTCTGCTTGTTGAGACTGTGTATGACCTCACATGATTACTTAATGAAGTGTATATACTCTTACAAAAGAAATGCTGTCAAATGAACCATAATATTTTCATGTGTATATTTGTTTTAAAAGTGTTATGGGAAATGGCTTGGGGTTAAAGTGCTTCAGGTCCCTAGAAGCCATGAGAAGTACTGTTGGGTCAGTTGTCCTGCCTGTAATTTCAGCTTCTCAAGAAAGAAGCAGAGACCTCTCAGTCAGCAAGACCACTCAGATGAGCCAGCTCTAGGTTTGATTGACAGAGGACGATTCCTAACATCAACCCCACGTCTTTACCCACACACCCACATGCAAGCAAACTTTGTAAATATGCCTAAACATTGTGAAAGTACATGAAAATAGAAAAAGGGAAAAGAAACAAAAGCATTTTCTTTGGCCATCTAGAAAAATGCACAGTATGAGTGCTCTGCACTTACAGCCAAGAAAGTCTCTAGGTGCATGGACACTCAGCACTGATGCTAAGACCCGACATCAGTCAGTCACACACGTGGGTGTCATTCATGTCGTATTTATAAGCTGACAGTATCTCAACAACTGGGTCACATCCTGAAAGTTTAAAAAAAATTTAAAAAAAGGTTTTCAATTCAATTATTATTTTCCCATTCTATGTTGTTAAACAATTTTACTCCCTAGAACAAAGTTCATTATCCATCACTGCTGCTCCAAATGAGACCAGCTCTGAAAATGGAAGTTTAGGAGGCTTTTAATTTGTAAAGTGGACTTCATAATAAGAAACAGATTTGTATTCTATCTATTTTTCCCAGATAATGGTCATTTAAACAGCTTCTGAGTACGGAAGTTAGTGTTAAAAATATGAACTATATTGCTGTTTGACTGTTAGCACTTAAATTAGATTTTCAGTGTAGAAAATCCTCAACTTGACTATGATATTGAAGGTGGACACATGGCTAGTCTGATGAAGGCAATATGTCAAGATGTGAATAAGAGTGGATGTAGACACTTAAGGGGCATTTGGCATAGATTGAGGTGAATCTGTCTTGGGAGGCACATTCTGAGTTAGGGATAGCAATCTTTATGGGGAAGAGATTGAACAGGGATGGTAGAGAAGTTTAAAGATAAAATTAACTGTAGATAACTGAAGGGAAATATTATATAAAACTATGGGTAATTTTGAAGTTAAGTGAAAGATTTTGGTAGAAATAAGAAGAGCTAGGAAAGGACAGCAGGGAGTTGTTATCATGGAGAGTTAATGCATACAACACACACACACACACAGGTATACAGAGATCTATGCTCATATTCAGCATGTATAGAAGATGTCTTCTCAGAGAAAAAGCAAACCAACTGCCATTTCTCAATCTGAACACAACCATGGCTCACCAGAACCTTTAAAATTAGTCATTTTTCACCTAAGATTTAGTTAATCTCAATTCTTTAACTTCCAAAGTCTTAATTGTAGTAGTTTATTTTCATGTACAAGAAACACCTTCCTTCCTGTCTAGAAGAATAGCATTTATAGAGTAAGAAGAATTTATAGAGATCAATCTATTTGAAAACTATTTGTTTAAAATATTGTTAGAAGTACCTAAAGAAATGTTCAACGTCCTTAGTGATTAGAGAAATGCAAATCAAGGCGGCCCTGAGATTCCACCTTACAACAATCAGAATGGCTGACAGTCTTGCTGTAATTGGGAAGAAACAGGCTGCAGCGTGTTTGGCAGATTGAGAGTCACCAGTTGCCAAAGTCAGGTTTGTGCAGGCAACTGTAAGGCTCAGAGCCCCCTCACCTCACATGGTGAGGAGAAGGCGGCAGTCAGGCTCTAGCTGACTCAGATGATAAAGTTGGTCCCTGGGATAGTTTTACTTCCTTGCAAGGAAGGGCATTCTCTCCTCTTGCTGCCAGTTACCTTTGGGGAGGCAGGTATGGGTTTATAAAAATCTCATGGTGGAGACAACCTTCCCCACTGGCCCCTAGCTGGCTTCTAGTCACTTCACAGCAGAGTCCAAATCCAGAACCAGTGTGTTTGATGGGGCCTGAAGGTAGGACAGAGTGGCTAGAGACAGGGTGGGAGTTAGGGACACTGGCCGTTCTTAGCAGTCCCAAGGAAATGGCCTTTCTCCCAACCACCTTGCACAGGCTCAGTGGCAATGGTATCCAACTGTCCTCCCAGAAGGGTCCCAAGTCCTCCATGGAGTGGCTCAGAATGAAGGACGAGGGTTCAGGCAAGGAAGACCACAAAGATGATGAAGAAGAAAATGAGGATGAGGAAGATTTTGACCATGAGTCACTGATTGGAGGTAACCGACTGGAAGTACTTGAGGATCTCTGAATGGGCTGCCACAGCATCCACCTGGACACCAAGCACATTCTTGTCAATCCTCTGAATTGTTTCCGCCTGTTCCTCATGTGTGCCAATTGCTGAAAAATGGAGCCCAGCTCAGCGATTGTAGACTCAATGTTCTGCACGGTGTCTGCCCGACTCTGGATGTAGCAATCCTGCTCATCAATGAGCTGAAGCTGCTGACTTGTTCTAGGGTCCATCATGTCGATTGCCACTTCCCTGGAGGCTCGGGACTCTGCTCCCAACATTATGGGACCATCTCCAAGGTTGCAAGAGGCAGGGCCGACACTGATGCCCTGGAGAACTGTTCCCGATGGTTCCTCTGCTGTTTCAGATTTTCAGTCCTCACTTCTAAAACGGATTTGAAGTCATTGGACACGGAAGCCAGTAGGATTGTAAACTAGTACAACCACTCTGGAAATCAATCTGGAGGTTCCTGAGAAAACTGGAAATAGATTTACCTGCAGACGCAGCTATACCACCCTTGGAAATATACCCAAAAGATGCCCTACCATGCCACAGGGGCGCATGTTCCACTATGCTCATAGTGGCCTTATTTGTGATAGCCAGAAGCTGGAAACAACCCAGAAGTCCCACAATAGAAGAATAGATACAGAAAATGTGGTATATTTACACAATGGAATACTACTCAGGTATTAAGAATGAGGACACCCTGAGTTATGCAGGCAAATGCATGGAACTAGAAAATATCATCCTGAGTGAGGTAATTCAGACCCAAAAGGACACACATGGTATGTGCTCACTAATAAGTGGATATTAGCATATATATATATAT